>JAKSZP010016034.1:0-118368 GCA_022478985.1 Massospora cicadina | reverse complement strand
TTTAATCAGTTGCATGACACTGAGAAAATTGTTGATCAATTTTCTTACTTTCTTTCCCAAATAAAAAATATAAAAAACTCTAAATTTTCTCTTTTTTCTAACCGACCACATTCCAGATGGCCTTCTCCTGGTGGTCCACCGCTCCCCACATGGGGTGGGCCTTACCAATCCTTTTGGTTATCATGGTTCCCTCCATTGCCGATTGGTTTCAATGAGTCCGATTTTTGGGCTTACAACCCTGTTCTCATGACCTTTCAGCAGCAATATACAGGGGTCTTATGGCCTTATGTTCGCCAACTACAAGAGAAAATTCACCTCTCTACCACCCCCGATGAAATGGCCTTAACAACCAAGATTCTCGTGGAGACTATCACAGTAGTTCCCCCCTGTTGCTAGAACCCCTGGGTCTGGAGTATATTCAGTGTGGTTTGCCATCGGGATACTCCTAACCTTATCATTTCACCACCATTACATGGTATCATATTTTCCAGCTCCATATCAAGTTGTACAGTCGGCAATGCCTCTGGCATTCTGACTTGCTTTCTGGATGCTCAAGCATTCTGACTGGCAGGCCGGTCTAAACTTCTTATGCCATTTCCATAACACCTTGGAGCCCTCAGGGCCATTATCTGGTTGCTTGTTAAATTAGTAGTTACGTTGGTACCAGCTAGCAACCTCTGTTTGCTTCCTTCCCACCTATTTATCAAGTCGCTCAGATAAAAATTAACTTGACAATCTGAATTTGTCTTCTGGATGCTAACGCATCCTGACTCGTAGGTCAGTCTCAATTTTATCTGCTAGTTCCATGAAATAATCAACAGACTCAAAGTCCACCATTTTCTCCATTATGTTTGAGATGTATATAGAAGTGGTTTCCATATATAAGATGAGCTTGCAATCTGTACTTTTCCTCATGATGCTCATTTGGTTGGATGTAACATCTGTGCGTTGCTCCCAAGCAGCTGTGGGGAGTTTCCCACCAGTTGAGTTGTTCCAGAAAAGCAAGCATTATTTCTGCCCACCCTTAGGGATTGACTTATATGCTCGGATTTCCAAGATTGCCAACCAGGTGCTTGACACTTTCATTGAGTTGCAAGTGTGATTCTTTACTTCACTGGTGAGTTCCTCTACCATGACAGATGCACAATGGAGTGTTGCCCTGTTAGACGCAGTTGAAGGTGACGCCTACCATTGGGTGTGGGGTATCCTGAATTCAGTTAACTAGGCCGGTGTTGCAACTCCCCTGATTGCGCTGGTCTCATCAGCGTTGCATGAGCCAGTGGTGAATCAGCTCATTTTCTTCTTTATTTTTCTGTGCGCAGAGCTTTAACTTGGCTTCTTTTTGTAAAAGCTTTATATTAACAAAACCTACAATTGGTCTTCCACTGAACGTCATTATGGAAGTATTATGAAATTTCTTAGGTCCCACGTCCAATATCCATACCATTTGGGCCAAATCAGTGTAAACAGTGGGCCAAATGTTCATGAAGGTAACTTTGATTGAAACTATACTTCGTCAGGTGTCCTTTGGGGTGTGGGTTCATATACTCCTTCAGCATATCCTGGGGGGTTGCCCCAAGTCCTGGCCTTAACAACGCTCCTGAAATTCAAGTGATGAGCTTTGACAAAGGTGCAGTGCTATTTATTCCTGAGGGTGGGTCCAACCTGTTTTAGCTCCTGTAGGTGAGGCGCCTCCCTTGAACAAGAAAATGATCAATAATCCAATGATCTCCAGGTAGTAAGTTGCTTAGCATGAGGATATCATGAAAAAGTATCTTGGTCTGGGCTCCAGCTCTCCAACCACGCCAGTTTCCCCACCTGACCTGATGATTATTACCACCCAGCCAGTAGAATCATACGCCCTGGCCACTAAATAAGATTTTGTTTATTTTTTTATTACAATTGGGATTCTAGATTGGTGCGCACCAAGTGTCATTTGAGGCCTTGGCTGACATGGGTGCAGCGGAAAACTTCTATTAATTTAAAGCTGGTGCAGCAGCTTGAGCTGGACTTGGATGAAGGGGCGTCAACGCTGGGTGCATCATTGGCCTTCTCAGTGCATCAGTTCAGTTTATTTGATCAATTTTTGGCGGTGCCCAACCTTTTATTACCAGTAATTTTTTGGGGTGGGCTGGTGGCAGCGCCAGCAGGTGAAAAACCATTTAGAATTAAACAAGATGTAGTTTGTAAACCCCAGGTGGTAGGCGGGTTACCCTGATTAACGCTCTTACCACATCATGGGGCCATAGCTTCATCATTTCAATTCTTTTTCTTGTGCGACTTCCTGTTAGATTTTTATGGTTGACTCAAAAATAATCCCTTTGAGAAAACCATCGATGCTGATAGATTACTCCCAATTATGGAACCTTTAATCCTTCCCAATGTATCTGCATAATCTGTTAAATCAAATTTCACCTCAAAACTGCCTAGATTGTGTCAAAAGTATACAATTGTCATAGCTATTAATAGCTATGATATAGTATTATTATGGTTGATTATGGGGCCCACTTGGGTAATCAAGTGGGTTTACGGCATGAACTTAATTACATTTTCAAATTTTGTACAATTACAATTAATGAATATTGATTTCATGTATGTCAAATTTTGTAAATGGTACAATAGTACTTGCACATAGACGGTCTGATTAGGGAGTACCTAGTACTATTGAGAGGCCTGCTGATGTCCTAATTAGGGGTGTCTCAGTTAGATTTTATATTTTCCCCCAAGTATATTGTATTTCATCAGCGGTGTATGACAAAACGTAATTGGGCTAGTTGAAAGGCGAATATAAACCACAGAGGTGCTAATATTATGCCTAAAAGCCTCCCAATTATTAGAGTAGAAGTGTCTCCAATTGGGCTAAATTGATTGTAATTAAGTTAATCTAAGGGTTGAAAGAACTTTGGTAACTTAATATTTACTTTTAGAATCCATAAAGGATTGGAATGGTATAAATGAACTCATCTTATAGATTAGTATGGCCAGGAGATGTCCCAAAGTATAAAAATACCGGCGCCTGGCCTTTAAATAAAAATAATCATTTTTTTTCATCTTTTATCAGATTATCTTATGCCACCTTCTATTAATTCTATCTTCATATAAAAAAGTTTAGACAAGCATTAAGGGAGCTTGTCATTATTACCTGCTGTTGAAGTTTTAGCCAACTTTAAATGATCTGGTTCTTCTTCTTGGATGAAACCAGGGTTTTTTAGCGCCTATAATATGAAGACAATAGACCAGACAGTGACAGTAATTAAGATATAAACTCCTTATGAATAATGCTTCAAGGCTGTACTCTCCTGTCACTACTTGTACAACGGCTAACTGCCCTGATCTTCCTGACCTTAATTAATTCCTTGACTTAATATAACGAATAAGTATTAGAGACAAAAATCTTATATATTAAAGTATCAACTTGTTTTTCTAAAATTTCATTTTAATTGTATGAATTTAGGAAGAATTTATAGGACTTTATGTTAACCATAACTTACCCATAACACCTCGCCTCACGTTGCCACTTAGTCAGTGGATCATGATGAAGACTTCAGTGGGTCTACGAATTATGAGGCTCTGCAGTAACTCAGCTTGGCCTTGTGGTCATTGTTTTACTGATAGTTATTTCAAGACAGAGCTTCTTCTGACACGCCTGAAAATAGCTAAGCCATCACTCCTTTCAAGTAACGGTAGAACATACCAAGGTGATCTGTACCACTAATTGATAATTAATTCAATTGAAGCTTGATTGACATTAGACTGATTTCAACATAGACCAACAAAGCCCACAAGCCTGGTTTGTTAAGTCTACTATCTAATACTGACTTAGCCAACAAAGCCCCAAAGCCCATGCAATCTAGTCAAATATTATTAAGTGGAATTGCTAGGCTGCAGATCACAAGCTTAGAATATACTTAGATTATTTTGATCCATAATCACTGATACCATTGATATAATCCATAATAAATCAGACATAAGCTAATATTATTATTTCCCTATCAAATTACTTGATAGTTATATCCAGTCAACTACTCAACACCTGCGTCAGTAGAGTTCCTGATTATAGAGGGAAACAATACCCAGAAAAGACCAAAAGAGACAATAATTTTTTTAGCTTTGTGAGCTTCAGAACTGTTAAGAAATACTGTAAGACACATAGCAGTATCAATGGTATATTGGAAAAACACTTCCAAATGATTAAAGCAAGAGTATAATAACTAAGCGATTAGAATCTTCAAAAGTTAACAAGTTGTGCTCACTAAAAATTACACTACACACTTAATATGAAAAACAATCCGGATACCAGGCAGAAGCTTCCAGAAAAAGTGATGAAAATGGTTTGAAAACAGTGATTGAGAAATCAATGAATACTTTAACACTGCTCGCTAAACACTGAGGATAGTACTTTTTACTCCTTAGATCTAATCACGGCGGGGGGCATGTGGACTCAACAGGGCCTATCAATTTTACCTCAGATGTTGTGAAGGAAATGACGGAGACCCTCTTTCATGGGTACAGAATCAGTACATCTCATCTGGACCCATCCTTTAGTCTGGTTTATTACCTGAAGGATCAGGACTCCAATTTATAGATGTACATGTGATACCAAGAGGCAACAATGGTAACTCTGACAAGACGCCTCACTAGTACACTAGCAATCAATGAGTTTTTGGTCAGTTTCATACAAATATCCATCAAGAGTACCTAAAGGATTCTGGCTCGGCAGGAACTAGAGCTTACAAAGATATACAGTTTTCAAGAGAAATAGCGATTTTCCCAATCTAACCTACTGGTTAAGCTAAATTCCAGCTTCACCAATGGCAGAAAGGCCATCGTCAACAATACAGAACATGTCAAAGATGTTCATAAAAGACTGAGTACTTAGGAAGAACAATTTAATGCTAGAGAGCTTAAGATTTCAGCCAAAGTTCTCATTCACCATGGATTGACCAGTGAGTGGGTCCATAGTATTAAGAAATGCTGCCAGAAATTGGATGTTACTCCTATTTTCAGCTTCTCAGACCAAAGTATAACCAAAGATGCCACTTCTGCTCGCAGAAATCATCTGGATTTGAAAGCAATGAACGTTCAGTTCAAGGAATATACCCAAATTGAGTTGGGAATTTTACAAAAGAGCGTTGAGGAATTGGCTGCAATGCCAGAAGGGCAAAATTATGAGAGGATTTCGCTCAAATAGATGAAAAATTCTTGAGACTTCAGTCAAAAGTGTCGTCAGTGCAAGCCAAGAATGTCAACCTTGTTAAGGAGAAGCAAGAGCTCCAAACCCAGCTATTGGCAATGAATGACCAAGTTGCTGATCTGATCGCAGATGTCCAGCATATATTTGCTTCTCAAATTACATTTAGATAAGAACGTGAGAGCCTTATGAAGGAAATTGATGCCCTCAAGGGGAAAAGCTGCAATTGTTCAACCAGTACTCAATGGGGAAGAGTAGTGGAACTAAAAATATTTGGGGCAGAAAACGACTAGGGAGATCACCTAAGGCTTTAATTCAGGAGTCTGAATCTATCAGTTTGGAACAATTAAATAAACCAGTTTCTTCAGGGGTCAAGACGGATGCTGGAAACTGACATTTAAGACGTTCGTTCTACGCCCAAAATCTAAGCTTCTATCCCAACTTCATATAACACTCATCCAAACGTAGGCCAATTATACCGGAGGCTTCCTCAATACGTTCAAACTCCAGAAGAAGTGCAACTTCTATGGCCAACTATGTGCGCGATGACTTTAGCCTTTAACTTGCCAAAGTTTGACAAAGATGGGAATGTACATTTAATCCTAAAGTGTTCAAAAAAGCTAGGTGAGGAGGATCTGATCACGCAAATTTGACAGCTCTCATCAATTGCCTGGACTTCATAGCGTTGACCTTTTATGCCCTATATTGGTGACAACTGGTCCTATTCAGATGTGAAAACGCATTAATAAGGCAATTTGGAAGGCCCAATGAGCTATTGGCCCAAAAACAGATCTGATTAACATTGAATTCCAGAGGAATGAGTCCATCAAAGACTTTGCAAATAGGTTCTACCATGAGGCTCAGCTTTTACTTGGATCTAATGCTATAGAAAAATTTGATGCAAGGATTGCCATGAAGCATGCTGTCAAACCATACCATGACTTTAAGTGTGTTATGATCACAGCCTTTAATTGAGACATGGGCGCCTTAGAACTCACGGAATATTTGAGACAGTTCTCAAATAGCTTTGACGCCCCTAATAGTCCTAGAGATCCGTCAAAATTTCCATTTTTTGGGACCAAAAATACTAGCTAAATTGATCAAGAAAAGAACAATTGGAACACAAACCAGAAAATTAATTAGCAACCAGGGACAATTACCTGTCATAATTGTGGTGTTAGGGACACTTTTCTAGTCAGTGCTAGAGACGGGAAAATAAAAACCTGGGGTGAATGTGTCCCTAAAGTTAATGAATAAAATGCGGGAAAAGAGCATGCGGAGAAGTAGATTGGTGTATCCCCCTTTAGGTTGGGACCACCTAGTGCTAAAAAAAAGAGCAGGCGGAGAAGAGGAGGAATGCTCTACTCCACCAATGCCCTAATAAACATTCCACTTGACCCAGGCAAGCTTTTTTTGGCCAATGAAGTGTCCAAAGATAGCCTGCACCACATTGTGGCTGATGATGCTTATATGGTTACCACCCAAGTCGAAGCAAAAGATTCAAAGCATCTAGAGGTCACTGAAGAAGCTTGGGCTTAATTATCAAAGCTCTATACCGAACAGGTCATTGATCAAGGGGTTTATAACCATCTTAAATGTTCTTCCAATCTGACATCACTTCATGACAGGTAAATGGCATTTACAATTAAGACTGTCAGGATTTTACCAAATTCTCTTGTCTTCAGAGATTCTACTCCATTGATTCCCCCAGCTTCATCAGAAAGAGAGCTTAATTTATCTCAATTTATCAATGTTAATAAAAATGATCAGCCTCATCCCAATCAATTGATTGAAGATTTGATCACACAATGATTAATAAGCACTGATAGATTACAAACAAAATTAAAACCTATATATACCATCCTTTCGTTAATAAAGAATTAGGTCAATTTTTAACCTATTTTTACTTTAATTTATCGCTTTTTGGAAAATCCACTTAAAGTAACTTTAAAAGAAAACCTGCCCCATAGAAAGTGCAATTTAAAACTTCCAGAGTGGCGCTCACTACAGGGGCACTCTGAGGTATGCACCGTAAACATGTCTGTCACCATTATGGATTTTCAGTTTTTGCCTGAAGAAGCTTAAGGCCATGAGAAAGGCAGTATTTTACAATGGGTCCGTTCATCTAGAACTGAAATCATAAGAGTACCATCCACATTGTAATTCCATGCCTTTTTGAAATTTTATAATCCTAATAGCAGCTTTACAGTGAATTTTTAAATCCCTCCTGAGGTTTTACAAAATATTAATCAAATGCTTGAGGGAGCCTTAATTCCTGGAATCCATTCCACACGATCTCGTTCTAATGCTGTACCCTCTATCTTTAGAGAAGTGGTGCATACCTCCCAAATGCCAGGAATTAGCACCGAGCAATACTTACATCAGCTAGTACACCCTACCCTATATCATCTATCACCAGTTGTGGTGATGCATCATCAAGGGATGCTCAATTTACTAGAAGGACTTCAGTCCTTGAATAATTATGTTACTGAGTTTTTCAAATATGCCTCTGAATTTAGCAGAGAAAATTGAGATGCCATCATAAATAATTGTACCTTTTTATCTTTAAGTACATCAACAGCTTATTCAGCTTGACTATGGGATGTCCAGCTTCATTGAATTACAGTTTCCACAATGAGTTTGGGAAATTCAGCAAGAATGGAAAGTGGGAATTTCTCAAATTTCTGAGAAGAGTCAAGCAATGGAAGCAGAATTCAGAAATTGTCTTTCTCAATTGGAACAATTGTAATTGGGAATCCAATCCATAGTCATTGAAGTAGAAAAAACTTCTGGAGCTTTGGGTCCTCTGGGAGTTGAAGGACCCCGTGGTCCACCTGGGGGCATAGGTCCACGTGGACCTCCTGGTGATGATGGCTCCTGAGGACCCCCCGGTGTTGAAGGACCCCATGGACCACCAGGAGCAGATGGACCACAGGGGCCCCCAGGTGCTGATGGGTATTCAGGATCCTTTCAACAAGTTGACTCCTTATTGAGCATGATGGACCTCTTACATGATCAATTTTACAAAGTGGCCAAGGATTTTTAACTTAACACCTGATGAGGTAACGATTGATCCCCTCCTGTAGCTTCAGTCTCTCTGATGAATTGAGTAATATGGGCAAATGGGCAAAGGACACCAACATCCTGTTTCAGGCCTACAAATCAAAAGGCGAGATGCTTCAAGTTATAATTGAAACCTTGGAACTTAAGTACATTGCTCATCAGGAGCAAAAATATGACCTATCTCGTTGGCTGGATGAAAAAGTGGGGCATGTTGAATTGAATAGATGGATTGGCGAAATTTGGACTGAGACAGTCAGCCCCTATCCTCCATTTTCTTCGCAAGTTTCTGATTCCAACTCTTATGTTTCTACTCAATCTGAACATCCTGAAGTACATGTTTTAACGGCCAATGCTCCAATGAGTTTCAAGCCAGTATTTAAAGACATGTACTCTCCTGGGGAAGGCAGCTTTATCTCATTTCTCTATCTATATGAGAAGGCTCTGAGTGAGGCCTCTGATAAACAGAAAATGAATTAATTGCCTAATTGTCTCAATCAATTGGCTCAGGATATCATGGTACCCCACTTAATGACTCACACTACTTGGTCTCAGGTCAAAGAGGCGTTAAAAAAATATTCGGAAGTGAGCAAACCTTATCCTCTCAAAGACAAGCTTTTATGGGGATACAACCCCTCCAGAATGAATCAATCAAAGATTATGCTCATTAACTCTATTGGGAAGCTTAAACTTTGATGGCTTGTGATCAGTTAAATTTGGATATTGCAATTACTGTCTTTATGTCTGCTTTTAATTCCAGGACTCAGGTTCAAGTATACCTTCTTAGCGTAAAGAAGAATTTGAGAAGTATATTAGACATCAAGGAGGCCTTGTTAGAATTGCCCCCTAAAGTTTTGGAGAAACCCCAAGTTTATGATTCTCCAAGATCTAGTCACCCTAGAGTTTATGCTGTGCCTGAGAATACTAGGGAGATTCAAAGTAACTATTGTCACTAATTTTTCCATACTGAGGACTGTTGTTCCAAGAAAGAAGCGAATGAGAAGAAGAAAAGGGATAAAACCAATAATGTTCTTCATCTTGATAATGATATGAGTGTGCAACAAGAACATCAAAGCCCTGTTGAGTATACCAAATATGAACATCCCTCTTACTCCTTGCCCTCCTTGTTGGCTTTATCCTCTCAGTTTGGAAGCACCATTACCCATATTGACTTCTGAGTGTATCAAGGCTAAAGCTATCATTGATATGGGATCTCCAGTGAATGTTGTCCCATCAAAATTTATCAAGCGGATTGAGTTAACTCCTGATAAAACCCATTTTGAGGAATATGGCACTGCGGAACCTCAAAGTACTTGGTCAATTGGAGCTTTTTCATCCTTCCACTAAAAATTGGAAAGTTAAATTTTACCATCCCTGCATTGTCCTTGATAACTTGAGTTATGACTTACTTTTTTGGGGACTCAATTTTTGTGGGAATTTGATGGAATCATTAATTACCCTGACTCATCTCTATCTCTCTTGAGGTATAGAGTTCCCTTACTTTTGTCCGAACATTCTCATTCACCACGTCAGTTATGTTTGTTGGAGGGGTCTAAAAGGTCTTATTCTATTCAATACCATGTTGGCGACACTTAGGTAAAATTACCCCCTACCTCAGCACATATTGAAGAGGGGATGCCTATGTTCGCCCCAACAATATAATTATCCCGCCAAATTTGCAGGTAATTGTTAATACTTTTTTACATTTTTTGATTCCCAAAGGACATTTATTACAAGTTCAGGGCATATTCAATCCTTCAGTTAAAGAAATCTTGCCATGTCCTGGATTATTGGATTACGCTTGTTCAGGATCATTATCTGTTTTTTGGTGAACCTTACCAATGAACCCAAGATGGTGGATCAACAACACCCCATTGCTTATGTCAAGTTTTAACCGTATCTTATATTTATGATGTTAAACTTTTGGAAGCCTATAAAGACTTTGGGTTGAGAAATGATCAGAAAATACTTACTGTGGGGCCTGCTATTGGAGAACACCTCACTAGTGATCAAGAGAAACAAGTGCTTCAGTTGTTAGAAGAATACTCCAACATCTTTGCTAAGCATACTTACAACTTTGGTAAGATGAGAGGAGTAATGCATTCCGTTGAAACTGGAAATCACCTTCCTATTTGTGCCAAGCCATTTTGTAAGTCTAAAGTGGAAGAAGCCCAAGTTACCAAAGAATTGCATCAATTTTTGGAGGCTGAATTATTGAAACCCTCTAATAGTCCTTGGACATCTCCGTTGCTATTGGTTAAGAAAAAGGATGGTTCTCATCAAGTAGTTATGGATTATTGATGACTGAACGCTATTACTCGACGAGACAGTTATCCTTTACCTAGAATTGATGATTCTCTTAGGTTGTTGGCTGGATCAACTTATTTTTCAGCCATGGATTTGGCAAGTGGATACTGCAAATTGAATTATCCCTGGCTGGCCGAGATAAGCGTGCTCTAATATCCAGTGGAGGTTTACTTGAACCAACTTGGATGCCTCAAGGATTGAGTAACGCCCCAGCAACTTTCCATCGGGCCATGTATGGTATGTTACGGGACCTAAAGCTTACTTGTGTTCTGGTATATCTTGATAGTATTACCGTATTTTCCAAAACTTTTACTGAACATTTGGGTCATCTAAAAGAAGGTTTCAAGTGAATTTGAAGCTCCTCCTTAAAGATCAAACCCTCTAAATGTTCATTTTTCCAAAATGAAATGGAGTTTTTAGGACTTCAAGTATCAGCCAAAGGAATTTGGCCCCTCGCAAGTAAAGTTCAAGCTATCAATCAAATGCCTCCTCCTACCTCTCTGTGGGATATCCAAGTCTTTCTTGGTATGGTTGGGTATTTTAGGCAATTTATACCTAAATTTGCTGATATGGCTGAACCATTATTCTATCTATTACAAAAAGGATGTCCTTTTAGTGGAGTTCAGCTCAGGAACAGTCGTTCAATTCCCTGAAAACTGCCTTGACTAAGTCACCTGTTTTAATTCATCCTCGCTTCAATTAGCCTTTTTTGTTACATACAGATGCAAGCAATGTCGCTATTGGGGCTAGCCTATCTCAGTGTGATGAAGAGCATAAGGATCATCCCGTTGCATATTATAGCAAAACATTGTCCAAAGCTGAATGAAATTACAGTGTAACTGAATGGGAATGTTTGGCTGTAATTCTAGCAATCAAGAAGAATTTGTCCCTTCTTATATGGTATTCATAAAACTGTCAATAGCGACCATTCTTCTTTAAGATGGTTGCAGAATATGAAGGATCCTGATGGGAGATTGGCTCGTTGGGCTTTTATAACGCAGAATTATGATTTTTCCATTGTTCATCGTTCAGATGCTCAACATCATAGTGCTGATGGGTTGTCCAACTGCCTATCCTGACTTTGGAAGTGGAGAAGAAAGAAAGACTATATAACTTCATTGGGCGACCTGAGTTGTGGGATCATGATTCTGAAGAAGATCGAGACTATTTTAATTCTATAACTAATGATACTATGATTCAGGAGGGAGTTTTATATAAGAAGGACAAATTAAATGGTTATCCTTTTTACCCAAAATCAAGATTTCAGGCTGTCATGAAGGACATGAGCAAGTAGGCCATAGTGGGTTGAAGAAAACTCAAGAATGGTTGAAGACCCAATAATATTGGGATAATACAACTAAATTCATCTAAGAGACCCTTGACTCATGTCTTATTTGTAAAAGTCATGGAAGTACCAACCCAACTTATCATCATCAAGTTATTCCCCCAACTAAAGCGTTTGAAGTGGTAAGCATTGATGTGGTAGGTCCTTTTCCTCGGAGATTACATGGCCACCAGTATATTATTATGGCTGTCAACCATTTAACTAAATGGGTTGAGGCCATTTCTATTGCCACCCCCTCAGCTAAGACTATGGCGTTATTCCTTTACCAACACATAATCTCTCAACATAGGTGTCCTAGGTCCTTATGTCAGATAATGGGACTAACTTTACCTCGCAACTCATACAAGAAAAATCCAAGTTTATTTAATACTGTCAACGATTTGTTGTTCCATACAATCCTCCATGAATGGGGCCATTGAACGAGTCAATGGAACCCTAGTTTTGATCTTAAGAAAGATGGTTTCTACTGATCCTTCTTGGTGGAATTTTATTTGCCTAATGCCTTATTTGCATATTGGATAGGCTATCATAGAATTATCAAGATGTCGCCTTAAAAGTGTCTATGTGGGCGAGACCCCTCAGTCCCTTCTAGTGTTCAAGCCATACTTGAGGAAAGCATACCAGAAAACTCTGATCTAATTTCGAGAAATCTGGAAGGTGAGATTATTCGTCTTCAAGCTCAAGCTATGAAATCAATTGAAGTTACCAATTAAAAAGAAACTCGTTGAAGAAATCAACATAATCCCGCTTTACCTGAATACCAAATCAGAGATTATGTTATGTAGTACCACTTTCAGCCTGGTGGGCAAACTGAGAAGTTAGGAACCAACTGGTGTGGTCCCTATTGAGTTATATTTTGAGAAGGACTAGATTATTCAATTGTTCATGTTGATACTGAAATATTGATCAGTTGTATTCACCCTAGGTTTTTAAGAATTCACCCTCCGCCACAATCGAATCTTGAGGGGGGAAGTGTCATTTCGCCTAATTTTCTTGTCTTCAGAGATTCTACTTCATCAATTACCCCAGCTTCATAGGTAGAAAGCTTGACATATCTCAATCTATCAACGTTAGTAAGAATTATCAGCCTCATCTCAATCAATTGATTGAAGATTCGATTGCACAATTATTAATTAGCACTGATAGATAACAAACCAAATCAAAACCTATAAATATCCCATCCTTTTGTTAATAAAGAATCAGGTCGATTTTTAACCTATTTTTGCTTTAATTTATCGCTTTTTAGAGATTCCACTTAAGTAACTTTGAGAGAAAACCTGCCCCATAGCAAGTGTAATTTAAAACTATCAGAAAGACTATAGCTGAGAATTTTCCAGAGATCTGCTCAAGTCTGAAGTCCTACTTGGAACCAAATAACCACCCCAAAATTTACTTAATAAATGACTCTGATACCTACTATGAATGCATATATTTGGATATTTCATTGAATAAGGTTTGGGTTTAGGCCATGGTTGATAGTGGGGCAGATATTAACATAGTCAGCACCAAGCTAGTCAAGAAGCTGAAGATTGACCTGATGTTGTCCACTGCCAAGAGTATGGCACAGCAGGAGCCCACAACAATAAATCTCTCAGGGCCTACAGTACGCTACCATTACGTTTTTGATCCATTGTAGTGACAGCACCAGCCATAGTAAACCCTAATAGCTACAACATCCTGATTGGGACTGGTTTCTTGAGAAGATTTAGTCTTTCACGAATCACAAAGAAGATACACTCACCATCTTGGTGCAGAGCATCCCACTATACTATAAAAAACGGTAAGGCTGAAAAGAAACAGCCAAATATTTTCAGCCTGGCCTACAAGGGTGGCATAGTCCCAATTGAGTACACAATATAGCGCTTAAAGATTAAGGCCCTACCAATGCAGATTTGTAATTTTCAGAAATCTCATTACGCTTAAATCAGTAAGCTACTATGTTGCCTGGAACAAAAGTAATCGTCCCTATCAGGCTGACTATTAAAATTACAGAGGGACTTAATGGAGAAATATTCCAACTATGGCCTAGATCCCAATTAAAGATGAATATCGCACCTGGTATATTCATTACAGGACACAAAGAGATTCACATATTATGTGCAAACCTACAGAACTGGCCCATTGATATACAGGGACATCAAGTTATTTCTCACCTGAATACATTCCCAACTATGGAAATTCAGACCTTTCATTATTTTGGGACCTTAGATGTTAAGGACCTTCCAATGAAGGGACCCTTGGTAACAATAATGTTATCCCTATGACCGAATTTAGGTCCCTGTCTGACCTGGAAAAGACCCAAATTCAGGATTTATTTCTAAAAAATTGTGAAATATTTGTAAAGGATGATTTTGACTTAGTTTGTGGTAGGAACGTGATACACACTATTGATACTAGTGACCATGACCCATTTGGCTATGACTAATTAGTCGCTCAAAAACAGCAGAAGTTGTTTCAAAGAAGACCAAAAACTACTGAATTGTGACATGCTGGCACCATCAAAGGACCATTGTCCGCCCCAATTTACTAGTAAAAAAGAAGGATGGGAGCAATTGGGTTGACATTGACTAAAAAAAACTGTCAACATCACATAAAAGAATTTGTATCTTCTTCCACGGATTAATGACGCTTTAGATTAACTTGGGGGAGCAAAGTTCTTTTCCGCTATGGACCTAGTAAGCAGATACTAACAGATAGATATGCCTAAAGAGGAGTGCAAAAGATGTTCTATCATAAACTAAGAAGGACTTAATCAGCTGAAAAGAATACCAAAAGGGCTATGTAATGCCCCAGCTATGTTTAAAAGGGGTGATGGACACAATACTGGGGGATCTAAAGTTGTCTTGCGTGTTGGTTTCCTTGTACAACATAAACATCTTCAGCTGCACCTTCAGTGATCATATGGAACATTTGGAGGAGGCCTTCAAGATACTAACGGCTGCTATTTTTAAAATCAGACCCAGGAAGTGACAAAATTTAAAGACCAATTAGAATAACTTAGGTTTTGTTATAAACAAATAAGGAATTTTACCTCAACCGTCCAAATTAGATGCAATATCAAACATAAAATGGCCCAATCCAAGCTTGATATACAAGTTTTCCTGGGCATGATCTGTTATTAGCACTGATTCATTGCCAATTTTGCACGAATTGGAGAGCCGTTGTTTCATCTACTTAAGGTCAAGATCACATTTGACTGGAATCAGGCCTGTCAAAAAGCATTGAATCAGCTTTGACTGACCCTAACAACAGCTCCACTTCTGCAATACCTGAACTTTAAGTGCGAGTTAATAGTTCAAAAATGCCTCGCTCATGGCATCCAGAGCCATTTTGTCTCAGATAGGGGAAGACGGCGAGGAACATCCAATCGCCTTTGTTAGTTAGACCTTAAACGTCCATAAGTGGAACTACACAGTGACAGAATGGGAATGCTTGGCGGTCATATACGTCTATAAGCAATTTCTAGTTTATCTGCATGGCACCCATTTTACAGTTGTAACGGATCACTCATCTTTAATATGGCTTAACAAATTAAAGTAATTAGAAGGCAAATTAATGCGGTGGGCATTAAAGCTTTAAGCCATAATTACACAATTAAGAATCAAAATAGGAGTGAAGAACTAAAATGTTAACTGCTTATACCATTTACCTACAATCACCACAGTCGTTTTGGCTGAAGATGAGCTGTTCCAAATTATGATTAATGGGGAATTACAAGAAGAGCCCAAATCTGTCCAAAATTTCTCTTGGATCTATGAAAGGAAACTTTGGTCAACAATGAACATTGTATAAAATGATCAAAGGAATGAAGGTCATTTTTTTGAAACCCTCAACACAAATACATTTAAATAATGGCTGCTCATAAGGCCATAGGACATGGTGGATATAAAAATGAATGAGCTTTTGAAGAGATTTACTACTGGGATTTGATACTTTAATAGAAGAGACACTGGAGAGTTGCGCTGAATGCCAAGGCGAAAACTGTTCTGAAAGAGTAGTCCATACTAGATCGTTTGTCCCAAATTTTTCTGGCATACTGTATCCATAAATGTTGGATTACTTCTCACTAGCAACTCCAAGGCCAGATATACCATCATGGCTATTGACCACTTGACTAAGTGGGTCACAGCAAAGACTATTTGGGAAGTAGGAGCAGTAACGTCAGCCAAATTTATTCTTGAAAGTGTCTTATACAAACATTGTTGTTCACAGGTTATCCTAACTAATAATGGAAGCAATTTTACCACCAACGTTATCAAAAGCTCAACCAATTGATGGGAGTGAGGGCTGTGCTATTGTCTCCCTACCATGATGAGACAAAATGAAACAGTTGAGCGTGTAAATGAGATGCTTGTGAACTTTATCCAGAAGTTAACTTTAGACAAATTATATGAGTGGAACACCTTCCTAAGCTTGGCTGTGTTCACCAACAATATATCCTTCACTCCGCCACTAAATTGTCACCTTTCCAAGTTCTATATGGGAGGCTCCAGCCCTACCATTGCTGCTATATTTGGTCCTAGAAGATCATGAAGATAAAAATTACCACTAATATGTTGAGAAGATTGCAGATACACTAATAAAGCTGCAGTACAAGACTTTGATAACATTTTTGCCGTTAAAAAGGCCTGACAAAAAGAATTTTAAAGATAGATACAGATTGACTGAATTTGAAGTTGGCGATGAGATAGTATTCTTTAATATGCATGCCTTAGGCCAATTACAGAGGTTAAATTTCATTTGGGTAGACCATATGTGATTATTGAGAAGACATAAAGGTTTGTTTACACAATCAAAAAGGTTACAACAAACATATCTATAATTTCATCCATAAATAATTCATAAAAAGATATAAAAAGAAGGCCAATTAGAAGGGGAAAATCATTTTATAGGAAGAAAATATATATAAAATATAATTAAAAAAGAAAAAAGATAATTAATATATAAATAAAATATATTAACTTATGTAAAAAATATAATAGTAAAAGAGAAAAATATATTTAGTTATTGAAAATTAATTTTATATTATAATTTTAAATGAATTAGTTAAAATTTATTAATAAAGGCTTTTGTTCCTCCACTTTGAGGGGAGGTGATTTAGGATCAAATTCTTCTTCTACATGTGTTTATTTTACCCAATCTAACTGCTAAGCTATAAGAATCAGGGCCATAGCAGCATAGAACCAGATGAACCGCATGCCAGTAGTTGCTAATTTCCAGCAAACAATTGGCAGTGTGTCTATAAAACCGGTAAAAGTGATTTAATTGAACCCAAAAATTGGGAGAAAAACATATGCCCAGGAGGAGGCAATCAGGAAATTAGTCCAGTACTAATAGCTATCCAGGGTCGCCAGTTGGACAAAATAGACTTGGGATCTCCACCATTTGCGAGGGAGGGTATGTATAATAATCAGCCCAAATAATTTTCTTAGGGAAAATCTGCATGAGATGGCTTAGTAAGGCCATCCCGGGAAGATAGTCATCAGCATTATATTGGTGTAAGGCGTCAAAAGCTGCTCAAACAGCCAAGTAGAAACTTACATCATGACATCATGGGTTTTAACCCAATAAACAAGGTGTAATCAGGCCTATCTGCCAGAGATACAGACCAGGAGTATAGAACTCTTCCACAAAAGAGTTGGCCTGGATGAGATCTTGTGGCTGAACAGAGGAGTCTGCGGCCAATAGGAGATGAATGGGGCCAAAACGGCGCTCATAATTGGCCCTCATTTGGCAAGAAGTTAGACTAGTCACATGAAATTTGCCAAGCCCAGTGCTGTGGAATAGGTCAATACATCAGGAAATGGTGAGGGCGATGATATACTCCGCCAGGAGGTTCCCATACTGTAAATAGAGTGAAGCGATAAATTTGCATCTCTGGGGTCAAAGATGCAGCCAAAAGTTTTCACTTGAAGATTTGCTGATAAGCGTGACCAAAGTTCATAGCCCAGGGATCATTTCAAAAACTCAACAACCAGAATAACCTCCTCCTCAATAATAGTTTTGGGCTGAGTAGATGTCATTACAGTCAGCGCAGGAAAAAGCTGATCCAACTCAGATTCCCAGATAGAGCCTAGGAGCATATTCATATGCATTGTCCTGTCCAATTGGTTAAATCAATGACGTTTTTTAATATAAAGAGCAGCGACAAAAGTTTAATAAGCGGAAGAGGTATTGTTTGCAGACATTGAAGAAGTTATTAGGAAACTCAGGGTTTATTTCCAGTCAAGTGGGGGAAAAATTAGAATTTGATGGTTGACTCAAAACTAAATCCTTTGAGAAAACAATCCATGCTGATAGATTACTCCCATTGATGGATTCTTTTATCCATACTGATTTATCTTCATAATCTGGTAAATAGATTCACCTCAAAACTGCCTTTGTTTTTTGTCAAAACAACCTAATTATCTTGACTAATAATAGCTATGATATAATATTAGTATAGTTGATTATGGGACCCACTTGGGTGGATTAGGTGGGTAATGGCATAAACTTAATTTCACTTTTGAATTTAATGCAACTAAGATTAATGCATATGGGACCATCTAGTACTAAAAAAAGATTAATGTATCTGGGATTTATGTATGCCAATCTTTGTAATTGGAACAATAGTACTTGCACATGGACGGCCTGATTAGGGAGTACCTAGTACTATTGAGAGGCCTATCGACATCCCAATTAATAGGTATGTCATTATTCAAATTTTATATATTATTTTATCCCTTTTACTGTTTTTCATCAACGGTGTATGACAAAACATAATTGGGCTGGTTAAAAGGCGAATATAAACCGCAGAGGTACCAGTATTTTTCCTAAAAGCCTCCCAATTACTAGAGTAAAAGTATCTCTAATTGGGCTGAAATGATTATAAACAAGTTAATTAAAGGGTGAATTTACTTTGGAAACTTAATATTTACTGCCATAATTCATAAAGAATTAGAATGGTTTTAATGAACTCATCTAATAGATGAGTATGACCAGGAGATGTCCTAAAGTATGAAAATACTGGCGCATGGACTTAAAATAAAAAATAATCATCTTTTTTATATCAGATTATCTTATACCACCTTCTATCAAATCCATCTTCATATTAAAATGTGTAGACAAGCATTGAGGGAGCTTTTTAGTATTATCTGCATCGGGAGAGTTCCTGATTAGAGAGGTAAAATTTGCAAAAGAGACCAGAAGAGTCAATAATAATTAATTTTACTTTGTGAGATACAGAACGATTAATAAATACCATAAAAGCATAGCAGAATTGAGGATATATCGGCCAAAACTCTTCTCAACTATCAACGCAGGTATATATTAAATAAGCAAGTAAATCCTAAAACTTAACACTTCCTCTAATTTTCCCCAGTTTTAGTGGCGTACTAAGATATTTTTGAATTAGAGAAATTGAATCATATTCTGCCGCACTCTGAGTATGACTTAGCATTCCACTTGACAGCAAAGTGATCAATATCAACTATTTGCTGTATCCTTACATGGCGGAATTGGATAAGGCTTTGGAAATATGGTTGGACGACATGCTCAAGAAGGGGTGGGTATTTCATAAAACGTCCCCTACTGCTCGCCTACTGTGTTCATTAAGAAGGCAGATGGGATGCTGCGGCCCTACGTTGACTATGGCCATCTGAATAATATCATGGTACACAATTATATCCCCTCCCCCTCAAGCAGACAATCATCCTGGCAATCACAAAGTCCCAAGTGTTTCAAACTTGACCACATCAATGCATTTGACAAAATTTAATTTTTCTGAGGGCCAGGAATGGTTCACCGCCCTTTGGATTAGGAGAGGCATTTTTCAGTTATGTTGATGCCGTTTGGCCTGAAGAAAACTCCCACCAGATTCCAGTGTATGATTGATAACGTGATAGTGGGACCTTAGGTACACCTGCGCAGTGGCATACATTGTTGATATAATTATCCATTCCCTACGCCCAGAAACATGAGAAAAACTTGAAGCGGTGCTGGCCACTCTGCCCAAGTTGGGACTCTATGTCAAGCAGAAAAATGCAAGTTTTTTTTTGCAAAGAGGTTACCTTCCTAGGTAATCTCGTCTTGAAAGATGGGTCTGCTATACCCCCAGCAAGCTTGAGGCCATCCTCAAGTGGCCTACTCACACAACCTAGAAGCAGATGTGGAGCTTAATGGGCACCATCATCTTCCTGAAAGATTTCCCCCGCCCTTTTGCAGCTGGCCGCACCACTGCATCCCTTGATGGGGAAAATTGTGTCATTATGCTGGATGAAGGAGTGTCAGCAAATGTTCAAGGCCATCAAGCAGGTGTTTTTGTCTCCTCCTGTTCTGAAGCATGATCTCCCCACAAAGACATTTATTGTCACATGTGATGCTTCATCCGTTACGGTGAAGGTGGTTCTGTTGCAGGAACATGATGGGCTGAAACACCCAGTGGCTTACTTTCTCCGAAAGTGCACCTCTTCCAAAAAAGACTATGCCATCTATGATAAGGAGTTGGCTACCATAGAGTGGGCTCTGACCCATTGGCTTTATCTTCTGAAAGGCGCCCAGAATGAGGTAAATGTGAAGATGGATCAACAAGCCCTCATTCACTTTCAAAAGCCACAGAAGTTGGCACACCATAGTGAACGGATGTATCATGACCTTTGTAGCTTCAATTTATATGTATGAATTTATGTAGGGAGCATTAATGTGCTTCCTGACTTTCTTAGTCGCAATTCTGCGCTGTGTCCAGTGTTGGAGGATGAGCATGAACTAATCACAGTTATCCCGCCAGCCCAGATTTTAGCTATTGCGCCTTTTAGAATTTTGGTGGCAGATTTGGGTCTTAACGCCCCTTGGTTCAAGGGTCCTTGTGGCCCAGACAGCTTATGCGGAAGGTTTGGAGTAATTGGATCAGTTGGAACTCCTGACGCTAAAAAAGTCTATTTATTCTTTGGTGGAGGTCCACATCCAATTTATGTTACGCTTGTGGGTGCTGCCCCTCCTCTGCAATGAAATTATCCGGATTTCACCATGATCCCCTGTAGTAGGGCACCCTAGAAATAAGAAGCGTCTTAACCTAGTTAAACATGTGTACAACTGGCCAGGCCTGCATAAGGATATTCTAGCCTGAATTATAAATTTCATGACGTGTGCGTGGGCTACGTTGAACTGGTTGGGGAAAAACGGACTCCTTTACCCCCTGTGGCAGGCGGAGAGTCCATAGACTTAAGTGTCCATTAACATTATTGTTGAGCTTCCCAACGCCAATAGGTTTACTATTGTTAAAGTGGTAGTAAATCATTTTCACTATGTTAGCCATTTTTATTCCCTGCTCTTCTGCCTTTACTTCTGAGGAGATGGCCAATCTCTTCTTGCACCATGTATTCTTGATGTTTGGGTTGCCGCAAGAGATTATAAGTGACCATTTGCCCCAGTTTATGGCGCGATTCTGGAAAAACTCCTCAAATTTTTGCAAATTATGCCGTGTTGATTGAAAATTTACCATCCTCAGTCGGATGGTCAAATAAGTGGAAAAATCAAGTTCTTGAACAGTACCTTCAGTGTTATGCCGTGGCTGCTTAAGACACCTGAGCAGATAATATTCCGCTTGCTCAGTTTTCATATATGAATGGAATGAATTCATCAACCTTTTTTTCGTCCTATGAGGCAACACAGGGCTAAAACCCTTCTTCTCAGTAGGGCCTTATCTTTGTCCTGGAATACCAACTATATCTGGCAATGCTCAACATATTCTCAGACCCCAGTCTCTGGTTCAAGAACACATAGCCAAGGCTATCAGCAACTATAATAATTAGAAGACCAGAAACATCTTCTGGTGCATGATATCATGGTGGCTCACACGTCATACTGGACATGTACCACTTGCATATGCAGGTAAACCCCACAAGTTTGTGAGCAAATAATCTAGGCTCCATCTGGATGAGGTGGACTTGGGCAATGGGGCGTTTCACTCGAAGCTTCTGGCCCATTTGAAGCAACACCCACTGATCCATGCATCACAATTGTCCTCATTTAAGGGGGAAATTTTGTTGGAATATGAGCCAATTGTGATCAAAGGGACAGAGGAGGCTGAGGTCAATGCCATCTTGGCTTCCTGGTAGTTTCGCCATTTGGTGCAATACCTAGTGGCATGGAAAAGTTTCCCAGCTGACAAAAACAGCTGGGTCAGTGTCTGGGACTACACTAACGGCTCTGAAGAGGGTGAAGCTTTCCACGTCTCCCTCTCCAATTCTCCCTGGTTCCCCAAGAAGATCGCCACAGTGATGGCGATCCAACTCCTAAAAGCCCATCTCTGTCACCCTGGCCTAGCTTCATGGATGGGGCGCTCATCCTCAGCAAAGGGCTAAAGTTAATGTAAGTCTGGAAAACATCCCCTGCGCCTTGACCAATAAGCGTTCCTTTTCGCACATAAAAAGGCCCAAAAAGGTAGTTGTCCCCCTCATCACTCAGGGCTTTTCACCCATGTGTTTTACAAATGGTGGGTGATGGCTTACCCTTTGAGGGTTCCTAATCTCCCACCATATTTAACCACAAGAGAGCACCTCAAGAGAATTAGGAAAGTGTGTTGAGTTTATGATTGGAAGAGGTTGCCAGACACAGGGCAAGGTTAAATGTGTCACTCCAGTGCCAATGTCAGGGCCCACCAAGGGAAAAGTCTTTACTTAATTAAGGTAATCAGCTCCAACGGTCATTTTTGAGATACACTGATAGGGCGAAAAAGTGAACAATTTGTGGGAACTGAACCCAGCGAAATCAAATGTGGAATTCCATTTAATACCCAGTGGGACAAGGCCCCCATGCCCTGGCCATGGACTCTTCCAGCCACCTTTCAAATGAAGTGATGCTGAACAAAGTGGAATTGCTGTAGAAGGTACAGTTTAGTGGCGAAACTCAAATTGGGAGCCAGATGGCCAGCGGAATGCTAATTTGGCGTCAATATAGTTGTGAGATTTAGTTCCAAAAAATCAATTGGGTACATAAGCCATTCATTTATGCATTTTCCCTTATTATCCAAGCTCCAAGGCCTTAAGGCAACTGTCCCTCACTTGTACGGTTGTCAGTCAAATTTCATATTAGTTTTTAATAAGCAACCCTCTTCACAAGCAAAGAAAAAACTTTTATTAAAGTTTTCCAGAGTTTGCGCCTCAGCAACCCTGAACCATGTTTTTGGGCTGCATCACAATAAGGCCCTAGTGGCCATGCTCACCACAATGCTCCCCATTTTTTGTTGACTGGGGATCGTTATGCATGACCTATTGGGGATTTCCCCATTTGCCAGAGCTCTCTGGCGGAAAGGTGTGTCTATTATGTTAAAGATCTTATCTCCCTGCTGGGTGAAATTTTGTTGACCTTAGCACTTGATCTATCACTAGTGGCCCCACAAAAATCCTGGCTCCACCATTGTACCTGATGAGTCACCTGTTTCTTAATCCTCAGGCTCCTCAGGGGGCGTTATCTGGTTGCTTGTCAGGTGGTAGTTACAGCAGCCACCAGCCATCATCCTCTGTTCACTTCCCTCCCACATAATATCAGTCACTTCAACGGCAATTCCCTCAGCATTATGGTTTATCTTCTGGATGCTCGCTCATCCTGACTGGCAGTCCAGGCTTAATCTTATCTGCTGGTTCTGTAACAGATTATGGCCTTAACTAGCTAAGGCCGAAGCTTAAAAATGTCATGCTCAAGTAGCAAGAATGATAATCAGCTATTTTTGGGGATGATTGGCTATTATCACCGGTTTGTGAACTTTAAAAAACGGGTGAACTTTTATTTCACCTCCTCAAGGCCAGAATTCCTCTTTAAATGGATGGAATCTTGTCAACTCGCTTTTAATCAGCTATGCCTTGCTTATCTCAAGCGCTGCTATTAATATATCCCAAGTTTGATAAGCCATTCAATATAAATATGGATGCCTCCCTCACCGCCGTAGGGGTGGTGTTATATCAGATTAATGAGGAAGGGTAAGAACATCCCGTCATTTACTGCAACCAAACCCTGGATATGTACAAATGGAAGTATACCGTTACCTATAAATAATGCTTAGCTGTCATTTGCGCTTGTAAGTTAATTTTAGTGTATATTCAAGTGGTGCATTTCACCGTAGAAACCAACCATGCTTCTTTATTGCTGAAGAGCTTAAAAGAGCCCAAGAAACGCTAAGCCCGCCGAAAATTGCAATTAAAAGTGTATGACTTTATCTTTAAAGCTGACCCAGCGTAAAGCATCAAACCTGGAAGGACTCTCTAGGTTGCCTATCATAGCCCTGTTGAATGTTAAAGATGATGAATGTTTAACAAATTGATTATCATCAATATGGTAATGAGCCTACCAAGATTCAACAGATTTTGGATAGAATCAGAATACATACCTTTGTAGACAATGGTAAATGTATATGGTAGTTGGTGAACAACCCTTTTTGTTCCCAAGGCTGACTGACTGAATGAACAGATCAGATTATTGTCACTCACAAGGTGACAGGTCATGGTAAATATAAGAAAACGTTTGAACATCTACAAACCCATTACTATTGGGATTCCATGTTATATGATAATCATGAGACGCTCAGATGTTGCCTGTTGTAAGTGAAAACTCCCTGTTATGAAATCTGCTAGTTAAAGTAAGACTGAGATTCCAATATGGATGTGTAACAACCCAGTGAAAAGCCCAGAATTCCAATGGCATAGCAGTTCTAACCAGTTATAAGTGGGATCCCCTTTATGATTATTTTGAGGGAAATAAAAGTTAAAGAACATACCAAAGGCCCCCATAGCAAACAAATGGCTGCAATGGGGGAAGCCGTGGGTCTTTCTGGGGCTTCTCCCAAATGTGGGAGAGGCAGGGAGATGACCAATACTCCTAGGTTTGCAGTTGGTGACCTTTGGGCTCTTTTTAAACCTTATGGTATTGTTTCATCATAATAAAAATTCTGAAAATCATTAAAATTTTAAAAATCATAGAAATGCTGATTGGGTTTGCAAATCGAATCAAATTATATAAAATTGACTCAACTGTTGGTAGGCCTTGGGATTTGCTTGCACCCATTGTGGGGTTTTGAAATGGGTTGAGGGGCCAGGGACGTTGCCAGGATAGAGGATCAATTTTATAAACTGTTTGGGCTGGATTGGCCCTTAGAGAGATGGCCTGGATAGTCTGGCGCCTAGCACTACCTCGCAATTGCAAGGACAACTGTTTCACGCCTCCAAACAGAGAATTGGAAGTAGTGGAGATTACCTAATTCCACCCAAATTGTGCCAAACTACCAGAGGATCATTGGGAAGAATTAGTTCAGATTCTCTAATTATTTTGCAAAGTGTGAGGCAGAACTGTAGTTTGTCTGCCAGGAGCTGAAGGACCAGTAAATTGATGTGAAGAGTTTGGTTGATACAAAAACACTTCAGAATTGGAAGATTAACATCACACTCCCATGGCGAAATTTTTGATCATCACAATCACCCACTGGTGGGCCACTAGATCGAGGGCTTGGAGGGCCCACTTAAAAACCATCAGCCCTAAAATGCGGAACATGCATACTTTACTGGATTAAGTTAAAGTATCTATTGAAAAGAGATGGAGTCCGTTTTGTGGGTTTGGGTAAAGTTCAGCTTTTATTTAAACTAAGAGTAAAATGTACCAACAACTTCCCCTTCCAGAGGCAGTTGCCTTATATACAAAAAATGGGGAAAAGGGGTCTGTGGGTGTGTTTCATAGACAGTAGCAGCTGACGTACTCATGGGTACTCAGCCTGGGCTTGGGCGTCATCCATCTTATGCAAAGGTCACAAAAGCCCTAGCAACATAATTGTCTGATCTTCCAGAGAGGGACCCTCACTGATCCAAACTTAAGCGTATTTACTCAGATCAAAGGGGCGGCTGAATTGGACTCCGTCAGGGTCAATTCCAACAAACTTTTAAAAAAATTTAACTTTTTTAAAAAGGGATTTTTGATTCAGATTGGCTTTCCCGACCCAGAATCTCGGATACCATGTACCAGACCGGTTTTATTAACTCAAGAACCATCTTCTTACTTTCCAAGGAAGTGAGGGATGGTGAAATGGGGCCAGTGGAGGGGGAGGTGCTGTTGGTGACTTCTGTCCTGTATTACCTCCCTATAAACCTCCTTTATCCTTTCAACAAGGAAAAAAGCAGACAAAGGGGATACAGTGGAGGGATTTTTTTGGGTCTAATGCGGTTACCTAACGTTCATCAACCACATGTACCAAGTCCCCCAGTTGAGCCAAGGGCTCCACAGGGGCATTAGGTCCCTTCTTCTTCATATAAGGGACCTTTTTTGGTCCAACCTTAGAGGTTGGATCTCCAGACTTATATTCCCTATCAAAAAGCCACATCTTACCAATTGGTCAAACCCATTTTTTCCTGCCACACAGTTTCTATGGATGTTGTGAGACCATTGATAAATACAACTTGTCATCTTGGTTATTAATATGGCCATTGATCATCTAACCAAATGGGTGGAGGCTAAAGCAGTTAGGGACTTAGGGGCCACTACAACCGCTAAGATAATTCTTGAAGATTTTATTTATCAGCAGTTACCCCCAATTTTTGCTGAAGGATACTGGGACCAATTTTACGTTTCAGATGATTTCTAAACTCAATGATATAATTGCAAACCGTGGAATATTATCCACTCCCTATCAATTAGAGACCAACAGCACCGTTAAATTTTTGAATGGTATGCTGGTTGGTATCTTACAAACGTTGGTCACAGGCTTTGCGTCCAGCTGGAACCTCTTTTTGCCTTCATCTGTTTTGCTTAAATATCGCTTACCACTCAGCCACAAGGCACTCACTGTTTGCTTTATTACATGAGAAAAAACCTTCGTTGTCTCCACTTTTATATTCAAAACTTGTGGAAGCTAATAAGAGCCCTAATAAATACCTTGAGTTGCTTGTGCAGAAGTAGAATCAGTTAAAAAGTTCTATTTACTCAAACATTCTGTCGTGGAAGGCCGAGGCTAGAGACCAGGATAATGAGGACCGCCGGACCTTGCCTATTTTTGAGGTAAGGGAATTGGTTTAGTAATATGATAACCATGGGTTAGGACGAACCAGAAAGTTAGCATATATGTGGAAAGGTCCTTTTAAGATCATAGAGAAGACGCCTACTGATTTCTAAACTCTGAAGGATCCTATTAAGTGATAATTTACCAATCAAGTGTACGCCAAGTATTTAGAAAACACTACCTGCACTCTGACCCTCCAGCCTCTAGTTCCTAATAACTGATCAGACCCCCACTCATATTTGTTATCTGATGTTTGGTCAAGGGGGAAATATTGAAGTTTGTTTGACCAACTGTTGCAAATGATCATGACCAACCATAAGTCTATACTATATGTAGTTAATACTTATAAAACACTAATAAATTTGATGGATTTCAATAGTGTAAGAAGTCTAAAGAGAACGACTATCAGCTTCATAAGAAGTTACCAAAGTTGTAGTAAATTTACTTTTGGCTCTCAAGCCCCAACGTCAAAGATTTATAAGTATGGTGAATCAAAATCAATATCCCCATGTAACTTCTATCTTCTTTTATCTAGTCTTGCCTTATCTCTTGGCCTCAGCAGAATAGATCTGCTTCTATTACTGATACCCTTATACTCTATTTTGTCTTTTGTTCAAGCTTAAAATATTTGGTATGGGGAAGCCTATTTTTATTATGGCACTTCACTGGAGCTCTAATGTAATTAGTTGATGGTGACTACAATGGAAAAGTTCAAAAGCCCTAGGAATTTAATAAGTTAGTCTAATTTTAGATTATTAGTCACAAGTTTACCACTTGGAGTGCATCTTAGTATAAATGAAATGCACCAATAAGAACGCTAGTAGTATGGAATGTCTAGGCTGAATTCCAAGGCGAAAGGATCTTTTCCCCAAGTTTCTAGAAGAAATCAGGCTGAAAATGGTATCCTGGAAGTAGTTGAGCCTTTATGAGTAATTGATTCTACATTAAACTTTTGTTTGAATAAATTAAAAATAACTTTGTCAGAACTTGTTCCTTTTGCAAGCTTACTAAGCTTGGTGTCCTCATATAGTACCTTAGGTTAATAGAGCTTAAAAACCTGTGCTTTCAAAATATGATGACTAAGAGCCGATTTTAACATGATGGTTTGAATTCAGTTGTGGCAGAAATTATCATATATTATGCTAAGAGGATAGCAATACATGTAAAGTTGCGCACCATGTCTCAGTCCAGTTGAGTAAAGCAATGAAGTTATATCATGTAATTCCAGCCTATAAGATTATGTTCAAAAATGTTTTACTTCCAGTACTTGGGTTTGTCCTCCAATCCTATATATTAACTACTTATCCAAAATTGGTGTAATACTTGTCCCAAGAGACCCACCTCAGATAAAAAATTGCACACTAAACTTTACAATGAATTTGCAAAACTAAAAGATTTTTTGGTAATCTAAGATAGGTTGCCAGTGGGGTAGCGTATATATTAGGATTCTCTGGTTTGTCAATCTGTCAGTTGTTTTCAGCCTTTCTTTTGTTTTACAACTATACACCTTGGATCAAAGATTCTATTAAGATGGAATTAAAATTTTAAAGAAACTTGACCTCTATAATTTTTTGCCTTACTGATAAACTACTGAGGGGTTTATACCAATTTTTAGTGTCTTCAGAGGCTCAGATATTCTAGGATATGTGGCAGAGCTCAGAATAAGGTGTTTATTCATCAAATAATGAAATTACTGATTTTCAAAATGTAGGAAAATCAATAAACTGTTCAACACGCCCCTATTGGTTGCTATATTAGTATAGTTTAATATAGTCGCCATTAATGGTAGACTTGTATGGTAATCCATTGAGGGTCTCTAGGTTGTAGTTCCCATAAAGAAGTACTTTATTAACTTTATTTTTATTAGGTACAAAAGAGTTTTCTTAGAACAGAAGTTCATAAGTTCATTACATATAGTTAAATGAGATCACCCATTGTAAGATCTGAAAAATTATTAATAGTACTATAATTGGTCTTAGTAGGTGGTCTTAAAACTGCACCAGTTTTTCCAGTTCAGATTATTCAAGTAGTTTAGTTGATGGAAGTCAACAGTTGTGTTGCTTAGCCAGCAGGTTAGGCTGGAGTTTACTCCAAACAGTAGCTCATACTCAAATACTAGGTAATAATATATTTTATTTTGGTATTCCCGAAGGATGGATGGTAAGCGTTCAGCCATTTGTCAGGATTGTAGCTGATACTCTATTACATGGCATGAATCAGCGTTTGATTCATCTATAGAGTCAAACTGTTACACTAAGGGTTGTACAATGTCATTGGTAGTTCTAGGTGCATAACTGGGCCATAATTCTCTCAATTAATTTACAACTGAAATGGAAACCCCAGTCAGTCAGAATAAAGGCGGGTTCAATCCATAGATAGTATATATTTCCTTATATAGAAACTGTGCTTTGGTCGCTGCATCAGCCCAGGGAACTGCCTTGGCAACAGGCCAGAAGCTAAAATATTCAGTAGCTACAAATATATGCTTTAGACCTATTGGTCGCAACTCTCAGAGGTCCATAGAAGTTAAAGCCTCACATCTCAAAGAGTCCAGGTGTCATTATAAGATGAAGGGGTTTCTGGGCTTTGGAAACATAACAAAGTCTTGGAAAACAAGGCAAATAGATGCATAGTTACTGACTTTGGTGTAAGCATTTAGCCACCAGTATACAGAAAAAAGTCCTAACCAGGTGACTTGAGCACCAAAATGTCTGGCATCATTGTGTGCCTCCTTTATTCTATGAAGCGTTTATTTTATGGAACCACCTGCATGACTTATACTTTGATTCATACATAAAGGTGACCTTCAAAGATTAAATACTGAGTTTAACTTTCATTTTATGCAGGTTAATCCTGGATATTATTTGGCACTTCAAAGTCTTCTAGAAACTTCCAGATCTGAAGGAGCTCCTTCTCATTATTGATCTCTCCATATTGAAAAATGATGGTCCCGATGGGTTTTGTGAATGCGCATTAAACCATCTACCACCATGTTGAGTCAGCTAGGAAGATAAAAAATTCAAGTCAAAAAGTAGTATTTCATACCACCTGTGTTCTTAAAAAGTGGTGGCTGCATAGGTTCACTGGAGGATCTCTTCTCAAAAAAATTGCTTCCTGTATGAAGACAGGAGGCGTGATCTATTCTGGATATGTGTTGAAAAAATACTTTGTTCTGCTTGATGGTGCGCTTTGCCCCTAACTTCCAATAATTAATGCAGGATAGTTATGTTTCTTGACTGCTAGGATAAATATTTTTAGGGGGTGAGTGAAGCATCTATTATAAAAATAAAGGCATTTTAGAAAAAACAAAAAGGTAGTTTTTATGAGCTTTTTATTAGGTTACAATGTAGGGGATAAGAAGTGAACATTTTCAAATCTAGCAGCTGAGTATTTAAACTATATCAAGGCTTAAAGTGAAAACAATGTGAAGTTTGGATTACTTAATAATGTCCAAATTAGGGAATATGGGGTTTTAATCTATTGGATCGCTAAAGACTCACCTCATGCTGATAAAACAGCCAAAATAAAGTTGATTTCAGGTAGGATATGTCTGCGTTAAAATTGAGGGGATTCGCTGCTTGTTCACAGATAATAACCCCTAAATTGATAAAAGCACAAGTTTGATGTGCGCACTCTTTGCGTTGTCTGATGATAAATGATATTTGATTGATAATAGTATAAAGACTTATATCCATAGTTGGATAGATAATCAGTTTTGGTCCAACGCTCAATCTGTATTTCTCCTCAAAATACTCTTGATGCTTCAGTAGGGAGTTATACCCTTATTCGGCTAACTTGATCCATTCTCAGATCCTAATTTATGGCCTTTCCTCTGGTCTCTTGGAGTCCACAGCAATTTCTGTCTAAGTTCAGCTTCTCTTAGGGATCCTTGACACTTACTCTTTATTCTTCTAAAAAGTCCTCAATTAAAGCACACAAGCAATAATTTCCTGAAGATATATATTTAAAACCAATATTAGGTTTTGCTAATTAACTTATTTTTTATTGTGAAAATAAGGAAGATTTATAGAGGGAATTAGGCGCCTAACCCTCAGTTGGCGCCTCAGCCATGAAACAGCAGCTGTTGCCGTTGAATTCCCTTTGTTGGCTCTAGAATGATGGTCTTCCCCATCCTAGTTAGGATTCCTTTGTCAGACATCCACAAAACCTAAAATGGAAAAAGTCAGAAAACGTGTCCCTAATGTTTTCCTCTTGATCCCAGAGAACAAACCATATTTAGCAAATGAACTACTTAGGTAATGTGATTTGTTACCCATTATTGCAGGTCACAAACCAACTGATCAATTCACTATTTGCAGGCAGCATCACTCTCCTTGAAACATGCTTTTTAAATTCCCATTTGGTCTGTGATGAAACCCAACTGATCACAATTGGTACACCTGATAGTTAATCATCAATCAACTAACAGATGCCCCTTTTTCCAGAAACTATGACCGACAAGTGCTTAAGCATTCACCTGGACTGATCCTCAACAGATCTTATCCTGGCAAATTACCTTAAAATCCCCCTTACATTATAAGCCTGAAATTGGGGTTAACCGATATCTAATCCACACGCCATAGGGAATTATCCCCTAGTGATCCATGGTAATCTAGACGGCTGGAAAGGTGGGTAAAAATCCCAACATCCCCCTCTTGCCTAGATTTCCAGCGAGAATATGATCAGGACAGGAGCATACCGCCTCAGACACCGGGTCAAATATTTCTTATGTTCTAGCGGAGTACAGTCAATTTTCACTCAACGCTGCTCAGGACAACCTTTGGCATGCAGTTCTCTTCCTCTTCCTCCTTGTTACCGCCTCCTCAGAGCATGGCTCCCACGACCCTCTGTCATGCCAGGCTAATTTATTTATTCATGACAATACTAGTCCCATGTTCCATTTCCCCTCCATAAGGGCATATGACCTGCTGTTATAACTTGATTATTAGGCAGGCGTCCTCAATTTCCTAATCTTCCTCCTTGTCATTGACAGGAGGTCATTACCATCATTGTTCATTTCATGACACAATTAAGAATGCTCAATTATATTCACACTTGTTTGCCATCATAATAACTTCTTTGCTATATCATTCTTTTTTCTCTGAAGAGCTTATTTCATTAATGTTGATATTAATTTATCCAAAATTCGAGCTTAATTGGTATAAAAGTGTATGATGTCAACTATTATAAAAGGCCCTACATGTCCCCTCTCATCCAGTTCATATGTCAAATATGAAATCTCAGTACCAGTAACAGCTCAACAGCATGTCTGATAAAGATGTTTAGCTACTTTAACTGATTAGTTGACCTGCGCAACAAAATTTCTTCTATGTTCCCCCTAAGACTCATACTCCCAGTAAAGTACCTATAGTCAGTCCTTCTGCGAAACTACCCAGAAATGGTATCCTACCCTGTCAAAATTAGATTAGCAGTCGTCTTGAATGACTCATGACTAATCATACTTTCAGTAATTGATATCTGAATTAGATTTTAATACTCTCTTGGATTCAGCTACATTTGTAGATACTCCTACAATCATCATTGAACCTCCTGAAGCAATTCCCTCCACTCTCAATTGATCAACCCTCACTGGATCACTTGCTTCCAGAGTTCCTTTACCAACTCAGCCTGTTTTACAACTAGCTGTTCTGTCAACTGAACTAGCCATCAGAAACTGCAAACATTTCGAACTCCCTTATGCAGAATTGAGGCCTGAGTAACTGAGGCTCTATAAATAGCCCTGAACCCCTCCAATCTCAAAAACATCCTAATTAAGATGTTGCAGCCAATGCCCTTTGCTTTGATGGCCAAGTTCTTCAAAGTTGGGCACAAAGCGTCCATCCTCTCCAAGCTTCCATCACTCATTATGCTTTCACTTCCAAGAAGCTTGTAATAATCATCTGCAGGATGCCATCCCGTCACTGCACAATTATCACATTTCTGGAATGTCTCATAAGTACCTTCCCCTGATGACTTTGATCAATGGCATGGTTTGGCAACCCACGCCTATTATCCATTTCTCACAGCAAGCTCAAATTTATAATGTTCTTGATGAAGCCTGTTGGCAAGCGCTTAAGGCCAATATTCTGGCTCTGGTGCCATATCAGGATTACTTGGGGTTATTTACTAACTGCCTCTTCTTGTTCTGTTGCTTCCCTCCCTGATACAGTTTATTGTATCTGGAAAATAACAATATTCCCATCTCTCTTCCCCTTGTCATGTTCTCACAGTGATCAGCAAATTCTCAATGAACTTAGCTTTGGGTAAGTCTAACTCTTGTTAGCATCCGATCTCACATAGATTTTGATGGTTTTTTTCACTCCTACTGCAATACATCTTCCCTCCCAAAGAAGCAACGTAGGCGGGATCATCCTCAAGTTGAGGATAACCAATAAAAAATTATAAAATCATATCTTTTTTTCTGTGCTCATTAATGGTTTTCCTGTATTTTTATCAATCTTTTATTTTCTTCTTTTTTATATGTGACATGACCTTCACTCAATTCAGAAGTCCATCTTCTTTATTTATTTTCCCCAAACTGGTTCCTAGGTATACTCTGACCTACCAGTTTTCTCAGGTTCAGAGGTCTTATTTTTAAGACTTAACCATATGTCAGGATTTTTGCCCATATTCTCAGCCTGCTAGATTACCTGGTATCAACAAGGGAAAAATTCCCTAAAGTGAAGTGAATTGGAAATCGGTTGACCCAAAATTTGGAGGAACTACATTTGCGGGATTTTAGGATGTTTGTCTGGTTGTATCCATTAGGGATTGATCTAGATGAATACCTAATATCTCATTGGGCGGAGCGGCCAACGAAATAGGGGCATCTGATAGTGATTAACTATCAGGTGTACCAATTGGGTTTGGTTGGGTTTCATCAACTGATTGGGAATGTTTAATGAGTTGCGAGGCGAGTGATGCCACCTGCAACTAGCAAAGCGATTGGTTGGTGAAGTGACCTGCCATAATGGGTAAAAAGTCCCATTACATAAGCAGGTCGCTAGCCAAATATGGTTGGTTCACTTGATCAAGAGGAAAACGTTAGGGACACATTTCTGACTCTTTCTGTTTGAGATCTCGAGGATGTCCACTGTTGGAATCCTAGCCAGGATGGGGAAGACCATCGCTGCCAAGATGAGGAAGGGTGATTCAATGGCAACAGCTGCCGTTTCATTGAAGAGGTGTCAACTGAGGGTTAGATGGAAGAATCCCCTATAAGTTCCCTAGGATTCACTCTAATAAAATAAAGATATTAGGATATAGTTAAAAACACATATACACATATACACCACTACTTTAGAACATGATTAGTTTTATTGTAGATTCAGTAATAGTTAGACTATCAGCATCTAGCATGAAGATTCCATCTCAAGGATATTATTGCAGAAGGCAAAAAAGGTAGACTCTCAGAGAAGATTAGAGATCTGAGAGGAGATCTAGAGACGAAGGGAACCACAGCTAAGGGATTGCTGCTGACTGTGTGTTGGGCCAAAGAAGACTGCCATTAGAGGATCTTAATGAAGATCGAGTGGACAGGATTACATGGAAAAATTCCTACAAGTACAATATCCAGTATTAATTGGAAATACCGGCTGAAGCGTTGGGCCTGAAAATAATTCTTACTCAACTATGGATAATAGTCATCATACTATTATCAAATTGTATATATACTTACAACGCGAGGTGCACGAGGAAATTGGACCTGTGCAGTAGAAAGATTACTAGGATTGACCTCCAATAATCAACCCAACGGAGTAAATCTTTACAAGTTGGTGCTCACTACAGGGGTAGCTGAGTAGAAGAATTTATCCAGAATGTCATACAAATAAGAGATGCGCAAGTTGTGGACTGAGATTGCCACAATGAACCAGAATGCCTTAAACTCTGCAGACCACTGGGAGTTTGCAGCCTTAGAAGAACGAGTCGCCAAGGTGGAGGAAGGAGTTGACAACATAGCCAACTTCAGGAATGAGTTACTTGGCAAAATAAACTCGTTAAAGAGGAAAGAAGGAGACCCCGTCTGAGAGGTCCTATTCCTGAAAATGGAATTTGAAGTGGATTGCATTCATTTAAGAAAATATGGTGCAGACATTGAGAAGTTAATGAAAAAATAGAGAAATTGAAAGCACACAGAAGTGCAAGTGAGTCTGACATGGCCAATGATGCTGAAGAAGGAAGTCTTCAAACAATACTTAGGAAGATGAATACACCGAGGAATATGCTGCCTGCATTCAATGCTATTTTGGAGATGACACCCAATGTCACTCCACAAGCAAGCCGAGTAGCTGAACTGAGAGAATTGGCCCAAAATGACTCGGAGGAATTCAAAGCAAACCCTAAATTGCCCACATTTGATTGAGCTAACGACCCAGCACCTTTCTGACTATTTGACATGGCCATGAACAGATACGGCTTAATAGAAGGCGTTAACAGTCATGAACTGCTTGAACACAGATTGCTAGAATCTGGTGTTACCCCACCTGGAAGGGAACAGCTGGGCTGAACACCACCATTTCCTGTGGAGCATATAGTGCACTTCCACTACAATTTTGTCATTGGTGGTATCCGCGCCAACAATAGTTTTGGCAAACCAAAACTATGATATCCTGATTGGAATGGAGTTTCTGCGGAAATATGGAGTTAAATGTAACTTTGAGGATAATACGTTGACCATCCTAGGTCAGACGTTACCATTAGTATATCAAAAGAATGGTGAAGTTCCGTTGAACTGGAGATATAACTTCATCAACTTGTTATAAAATGATGGCATTATATCAATTCAATACCAATTAGTTGGTAGGAAGCGACAAGAGATGCCATCTGAAATCCTAGAAAACTGGGGAATTCCTTTGCAGATCAAGAAAGAAGAAACCATACTGGCCAGATCGCAGATGATAGTCAACACAGGGTTAACTCTAGAGATTCTGAAGTTGTTGTATGGAGAAGTCAGAAGCCCCTGGAAGAAGTCCAGAGTGGAGCCTTGGGTGGCTCCTGGGATAATTATGACGGGCTATGGAGAAATACAAGTTCTCTTGGCGAATTTAAGCAAAAACTGATGAAGATTAAGAGAAATCATATCATTGCATTTATTCATTTAATCCTGATGGCAGAATTGAGATGATTCCATGATTTTGGGTCTCTCATGGAAATGGGATTACTGGCCAGAGCAGCTGAAAGAATCAAAATTATTAGTTGATTGAGAGCAGCTCGCAGATCTGCTGGAAGGGCAGAAGGAGGAGGTGCTCAAATTATTTGAGAGATATAGGGAAGTATTTGCTCAGGATGATCACGATTTGGGATGTGTGCAAGGCATAATTCACAAAGTTGACACCAGAAAAACCTACCAATAAGAATGAGACTAATCTGAAGATTGAAAGCTGCTGAAGCAGTAGTGGAAGATGAGATCAGCAAACTAGTAAATCATGGGCTTCTAGTTTCTTTGTCAAGTCCATGGGCAAGCCCATTTTGATCGTAAAGTAGAAAGATGTTCAAACTGGGTAGTGATTGACTATCAGAGGCTGAATAAAATTACAAAAAATGATTCATATCCCATACCAAGGATTGATGATGCACTAGACCAATTAGGAGAAGCGAAGTATTTCTCCGCAATGGACCTAATCTCAGGATACTGGAAGATCGACTTACCAGCAGAAGACCAGGAAAAATGTGCGATTATCACCGCACAGGGGCTATACCAGCTGACTAGGATGCCCCAGGGTCTTTGTAATGTGCCCACGACGTTCCAGAGGGCCATGAATGCGATATTAAGCGACCTGAAGTTATTGTGCATCCTGGTATATCTGGACAATATCAATGTGTTCAGTAGAACGTTTACTGATCACCTTCAGCACTTGGAGGAAGTGTTTAAGAGACTGTCCACGGCTAACCTGAAGATCAAGCCACGGAAGTGTCACTTCTTCAAGAAGGAGCTTGAATACCTGGGATTTGTGATCAATGCAAATGGATTGCACCAGCAACCCCAGAATATAGCAGCTATTGAACAGATGGCTGTGCAAAAGAGTGTCTGAGACATCCAAGTATTTCTTGGGATGGTCAGATACTATAAGATTTATTCAGGACTTCGCCAGAATAGCTGAGCCTTTATTTCATTTACTAAAAGATCCAAAAAAAGGATTTGTATGAAATGAAGAGGCCCAGGACTCTTTCGATTAATTACGCTGGTACCTGATATTTTTGCCAATTTTTAAATATCTGAATTTTAATCAGGAGTTTATCATTCAAACTGATGCTTTATTGATGGCAATTGGCGCCATACTGAGCCAAGTAGATTAACGTGGGGATGAACATCTGGTGGCATATGTGAGCCGGACACTCTCTGCTGTGGTGAGGAATTAACCATAATTGAGCGTGAATGCCTTGTGGTCATTTACACCTGTAAACAGTTTTGGGTGTATGTCCATGGAATGCACTTTAAGGTGGTGACGGACCACTCTTCATTGCGTTGGCTGCACAATTTGCGGGAACCTGAAGGATGACTGGCCTGATGGGCACTCAAGCTTTAAGCTTATGATTATGAGATAGTCCACCAAGCGGGGGCTTTTCACTAGAACGCGGATGGCTTATTGCGGTTACCAATGGTCCAGTTGGTATATCTGCAGGCAGTTGAGCTATTCCAGAGAATGGTCAAAGGAAGAATTGAGGACGAGCTTTGAGAAATCCAAGGTGCGCTTTGAAAAGCGATGGAAAACGCTGAGATCATGGATGGACAAGTTTTCAAGATGATAAATGGGAAATGGCTATTGTTCCCAAAACTGTTGGAGAAAGCAGCGATCGTTCAAGCCACTCATAAAGTTGTCAGGAATGGAGGCCTGAGAAAAATGACTGACCATATTTGCCAGTATTATTATTGGGAATTAATTAATTATGATGTCGCGGACCATCTGGCTTGTTGCACGGAATGCCAACTGCATAAAACACACAAGAATACAACTGGATACTGACTGGTCTGACCTGGATTTGCATGGCACATGGTGTCTATAGATGTGATGGGACCGTTGGTGATGAGTACAAGAGGAGTGAAATACATCATAGTAGCCATTGATCATCTGATGAGATGGGTCAAAAAAAAGCATTAACCCAAGTTGATGCTACCAGTACTGCGAGATTCATCCTGATCAAGTAGTATACCGGCATGGGTGTCCACAAGTCATACTGAGCGATAATGGGACCAACTTCACATCCCATGTGATCCCAAGGCTAAACAAAGTAATGGGGATCAGGGGAGTCATGTCAGTACCATACTGACTGGAGACAAACGGATTGGTAGAACGGGTCAATGGGACATTGACTGTGATGCTGAGGAAGCTAGTCGCAGGGAGATTTTCTGCATGGGGAACGTGCCTGAGTTTGGTGACGTATATTACAACATCAGTCATCATACGGCTATGGGAAAGATGCCATTTGAATTATTTTATGGGAGGAAGGCCGTGTTACCACCAATATTATATTTAGTAGAACCTACATCAGGGATGAGTATCAAACAATACCTGAACCAACTGATGAGTATCCTGATTGATATACAATTGCAAGCATTCAATACTACCCTAAATAAAAGGATATGAGCGAAATTGATGGATGATAAAAACCAACTGCCATAAGAATATTAAATAGGAGAAAGAGTCGCCTATTGCAATATGCATGGTTTTGGATGAAAAAACAAGTTGGATACATTATGGTCAGGTCCATTTAAAGTAATTGCCAAGATGGAAATCGATGCTTAATCCATCAAGAATCTCTTGGATGGAAGAGTAGTAAATTGAGTCCATGCTAAGTATTTAAAGCGGTGGATCGAAGAAAAAAGAGTAAAAAAAGAGTTCCCAAGGGACTGATGAACCATCAGGTTGGTCATGTCCTAATGATTATGTCAAGTCCAAAAAAGGACCTCTGAACCAATCTAGATGGTTAAGTCTGAAAAAGAACTTCTGAACCATAGAAAACTGGTAGGTTTAAGTGACCAGGATCCCTTTTAGGGGGAAAAGATGGACCTCTGAACTGAAACAAGGTCAAGTCCCATAGAAAAAAGGGGGAATAAAAATAAAAAAAATCGATAAAAGATATTGGAAAAAAGAGAGAGAGTCAATATATTTATAAATTTTATCTTTTATTGATTGTCCTCAGTGCGGGGATGATTCCACCTATGTCACCTCTTGGGGAGGGAGGATGGATCGTGGTAGGAAGGAATAGACCATTAAAATTGATATGATTGAACACTTGCAAGGGCGAGACCTACACAAAACCACATTTGTTGAGCGGACGCCAAGCCCTGAGAAAATGCAACTAGGGGAAGGGAAATGGATATGTTGGTAGATTCCAATTGCAAAACCCTGGAGTGGGGTGGAAAACAGCAATAAAGGAAGAGGCAATTGGCAAATAACCCTGAGTAATCCCAATATGGCACCAAAGCCAGAAGATTTGCCTTAAGTGCCTGCCAACAGGCCTCATCAAGAACACTGGACATGTGAGCCAGCAGCGAAGAAGGAATACTTGAGTGAGGTTGTCAAATCATACCCCCAATTAGCGCCATCAACGGAAGAAAGTGATGGGAAGCTCCAGAGAAGAGGTAGTTGAGCAAAGATTGATTACATCCCGTAAATGATGACTATGGGCTTCACAGAAGCTGAAGCTGAATGACTGATGAAAATCAGGCGAGGCTGGAAGCTTTGTTGACCAACTTTGAAGAACTTGGCTGGCAAAGTGGAGAGCATAAGCGGCAGTATCCCAATCCAGAAGGTTGTCCAGATCTGAGGGATTTGGCACTAATGACAATGCCTCGGTGACTTGTGCTCAAAGTTCAGCATAGGGGAGCTTGGAATAAATGCTTTTCCATTTGAAAGCTCAGAAACCAGCACCGCAGGTTGGTAAAATTGACCGAGTCAGAAGAGGAACTCAGGGAGCAAAGCTGACCTGGCCAGGAATGAATGATCTAAAGCAGTCGGCATAACCTCCAGAGCATCAACGATGATGTTCAAAGCCTCAGTGAAAGGAGCCAAATCCAGAAGGGTTTTGAAGTCCAACTCGGGGATCAACTGTAAGGGAAGAGTCAGCTGAGAGTTATTCAAAATGATGGCATGCCTGGTTTTAGTGGGATTGGATAGCGTTTCTGGTAACTCAACAGAAGGACTAGTCCCTTGCACCAGACTAGGCGTATGAGTCCTGGAAGGACTATAGAAGCGGTTCCACCAAGCATCCTGACTCATCCGCTGGAAGAGGCGGAGGTCCAAATATGACAGACCGTTCAGAAGTTGCTGATAATGAGATTCTGAGTTTGACATATGAGCAGGACTAGAGGGGGGATGTCAGACTTATATAGAAGTTGAAATTATGCACTCTACAATCCTTTAAGCTCCAATTTCAGGAAATTAATTTCATAAAATTAATAAAATAAGCTTTCCAAAGAAGGATTAGGAATGACTTATAGCCAAGAGGTTATGAGCGAAATAATGAGGGCAAATAGAAATAAGTATTCTTAATCAAGCCACAAAACAAACATCAATGGCAAGAGTCTCCTGTCTAGGACGAGGAGAGAACTAGGAATTTGAGGACGCCAGACCAAGAAACCTGAATATGACAGCAGGTCATATACCCTGTTGAAAACCGGATCCTGGGAAAATATCGTCATGAGTAAATCAATCAGCCCGGCATGACAAGAGGTCAAGGGGACTGCGCTCTGAGTAGGCAGTAGTGAGAAGGAAGAGGAGAAATGCTGTTTGCTGAAGGTTGTCCTGAGCAGTGTTGAGCATTGACGAGTGTACTCTGCTTGAACCAATGAAGTATTTGACCAGGTGTCCAAAGTGGTGTTTCCATGCCCAGTCCTTTTCTCGCTGGAAATCTAGGCAAGAGGGAGGATGTGTTGGGATTTTTGCCCATATTCCCAGCCTGCTAGATTATCTGGTATCGCTAGGGGAAAATTCCCTAAAGTGAAGTGAATTGGAAATTGGTTGACCCAAATTTTGGAGGAACTACATTTGGGGGATTTTAGGATATTTGTCTGGTCATATCCATCAGGGATTGATCTGGATGAATACCTAATATCTCATTGGGTAGAGCGGCCGACGAAATAGGGGCATCTGATAGTGATTAACTATCCGATGTACCAATTGGGATTGGTCAGGTTTCATCACCAACTGATTGGGAATGTTTAATGAGTTGCGAGGCGAGTGATGCCACCTGCAACTAGCAAAGTGATTGGTTGGTGAAGTGACCTGCCATAACTGAGTAAAAAGTACCATTACCTAAGTAGATTGCTAGCAAATTATGGTTAATTCACTTAGATCAAAAGGAAAACGTTAGGGACACGTTTCTGACTCTTTCCGTTTGAGGTCTCAAGTATGTCCAATGTCAGAATCCTAGCCAGGATGGGGAAAACCATTGCTGCCGAGATGAGGAAGGGTGATTCAATGGCAACAGCTGCCGTTTCATTGAAGAGGTGTCAACTGAGGGTTAGATGGCCAAATCCCCTATAAATTCCCTAGGATTCACTCTAATAAAATATAGATATTAGGATATAGTTAAAAACACATATACACATATACACTACTACTTTAGAACATGATTAGTTTTATTGTAGATTCAGTAATAGTTAGACTATCAGCATCTAGCATGAAGATTCCATCACAAGGATATTATTGCAGAAGGCAATAATTGGTAGACTCTCAGAGAAGAGTAGAGATAAAAGCGGGGATCTAGAGATGAAGGGAACCACAGCTAAGGGATTGCTGCCAACTGTGTGTTGGGCCAAAGAAGACTGCCATCAGAGGATCTTAATGAAGATTGAGTGGACAGCTTTACAGAAACAAATCCCTATGAGTACAATATCCAGTATTAATTGGAAATACTGGCTGAAGCGTTGGGCCTAAAAAAAATTCTAACAAAACTTGGATAATAGTCATCATACTATTATCAAATTGTATATATATTCTTACAATGCGAGGTGCATGAGGAAATTAAATCTGTGCAGTAGAAAGATTACTAAGGTTGACCTCCGATAATCAACCCAATGGAGTAAATTTTTACATAATATTTTGGTTCAGCAGTCCCTTTTTTGTACTTAACCAAATCATCAGGACATAACCATCTCAATGGTTCAGTAATCCTTTAGGAACACCCTATTTTATCTTTCTCCAATCCACTGCCTTAAATATTTAGCATGGACTCGATTCACTATACTTCCATCCAAGAGGTTCTTGATGGAATAGGCATCCATCACCATCTTGGCAATAATCTCAAATGGACACAGCGATTATGCATCTTACTTGTTTCTTCTTCTAAAACCATCCAAATCGCAATAGGCTTATTTTTAGTCTATTTGTTTTTTATAAGGCCATTCTGTTCTTTTCATCCATCGTTTTTGCCTTGATCCTTTTCTTCAAGGTCGTATCAAATGCTTGTGATTGCATCTCAAACATGATATTTGACAGTCAGATCAGGTTTAGCTCAGCACTCATCCCCAATATTAGTTCCACCACTGAATATAGAATTGGTGGTAATGTGGCTTTCTTTCCATATAGTAGCTCAAACGGCGTTTTTCCTGTCGCTGTATAATGACTTATATTATATGAAAAAGCCACAGAACTGAGATACGTTCCACATGCAGAAATTCTTCCTGCAACCTTTTTCCTCAGCGTCACATCCTGCATTCCATTGACCAGCTCTACCAGTCTGAGCATCGCTGGCCAGTAAGGTATTGACAAGACTCCTCAGATCTCCATTATGTCATTCTATCTTGGGATCATGTGTCGTGAAATTCATTCCATTGTCACTCAACAAGACTTGCAGACATTCATGGAGTTATACTTGATCCACGATAAACCTTGCAGTGCTTGTAGCATCTACTTTTTCCAGGTCCTTTATCTCAACCCATTTAGTCAGATGGTTGATCACAACTACGATGTATTTAACTCCCCTTGTACTCATAGTTAATAGTACCATCACGCTAATTGATACTGTATGCCAGGAAAATCTGGGGTGGACCAGTCTATTTTGATCGTATTCTTATGAGGCTTGTGCAACTGGCACTCCACACAACAATCCAGGTAAACTACTATATCATAGTCGATAGACTCCCAGTAATAGTACTGGAAATTGTGGTCCACCATCTTCCTTAGGTCTCTATGCATGACAAACTTATGCATAGCTTGAACTAAACCACTCGTTTTGACAGTTTTGGAAATAGTAATCATATTCTATTAATCATCTTGAAAACTTATCCATCCATGGTCTCATTGTTTTCCATTGCTTTCTGAAGCACCTTTAATTTCTTGGGGCTCTTTCCCAATTTCTCCTTTGACCATTCTCTAGAATAGTTTATCTACTTGTTGTTATGCCACTTGGACCATTGGTAACATTGATAATCCAACTGCATTCTTATGAGAAGCTCCCGCTCAGTGGACTATCTCATAATCATAAGCCTGTAGCCTTAATGCCCTTCAGGCCAGTCATCCATCCAGTTCTCTTAAATTGTGCAGCCAACGCAGCGAGGAATGGTCCATCACCACCTTAAAGTGCGTTCCATGATATACACCCAAAACTGTTTACATGCATAAGTTACCTCAATGCATTCACGCTCAGTCACAGTATAATTCCTCCCAGCTGTTGAGAGTGTCCAGCCTACATATGCTACCAGATGTTCATCCCTGAGTTCGTCCACTTTGTTTAAGATGGTGACAATTGCTGATAATGAAGCATCAGTATGTACCATAAAAGCTTGATTAAAATTTAGTTATTTCAATATAGGAGAATCTATCAAATACCGGCGTAATTTATCAAAAGAACTCTGGGCCTCTTCATTACAAGCGAATGATTTTACGGATTCTTCAACAATTGAAAGAGGGGTTCAGAGATTCTCACAAAATCCTGTATGAATCTTTGATAGTGTCTGATTTATCCAAGGAACACTTGGAAATCTCAGATACTTTTCAGAGCAGCCATACGCTCTATGGCCTCAATTTTCTGGGCATGCAGCTGCAGTCCACTACAGGAGATAAACAGTCCCAGATATTCCATTCTTTTTGAAAAAGTGGCACATCCTCAGATTGATTTTCAGGTTAGCCGTGGACAGTCTCTTGAAGACTTCTTCCAAGTGATGTAAATGGTCAGTAAATGTCCTACTGAACATCTATATTGTCCAAATACAACAGGATGCATGAAAACTTCAATTTATTCAATATGGCGTCCATGGCCCTTTGGAATGTCGCAGGTGTATTGCATAGACCTTGGGGCATCCTCTTTGGTTGATACAGCCCCTGCACGGTGATAATCATGCATTTCTCTTGGTCTTCCATTGGCAAATCAAATCTGCTAATATCAAATATTAATTCATTGCAGAGATATACTTTGTTTCTCCCAATCAATCTAATGCATCATTGATTCATGATAGTGGATACAAATCCTTCTTCATTATCTTATTCAGCTTCCAAAAATCAATCAGCACCAGAATAGAGCCATACTTCTTCTTCACAATTAGGATAGGGCTCACCCAGGGACTTGACGACGGAACTAGAAGCCCATAATTCACTAGAACTGATCTCTTCTTCCACTACTTTTTTGGCCATCTTAGACCATTAAATCAGTCTTATCCTCATCAGCAAATTTTTCCCAGTGTCAAGCTTATGGATTACTTCTTTGCGCATCCCAAATTGTGGTTGTCCTGAAAAATACTTCATGATACTTGTCAAATAATTTGAGCACCTTCTCCTGCTGTCTGTCCATCAGATAAGCGAGTTGCTATAAGTCCAGGGGAACGTCCCCTATGCGTAGATCAGTCGCTCTTCCCGTTTTCAAGTAAAAAGGGGCCAAAGAGGGCGGCTGTACCCCTCGTCACCCAGGGCGACCTTGCCCGCATGGTAGACAAGCGCTGGGTAACAGCCTTCCCTCTTTGGATCCCCCACTGGTACCCTCAATGACCTCAACTAACTTGTTAGCCAGTTTATGATTATGTGTGCCAAGATCACCAAATTGAAGTCAATTGATCCAAAACTAATTGTAAACAAGCCCAACGATAAGAAATCACATAGTCAATGAGGGACTAAGATTGAATTATCAGGTGGAATTGCCAACAGTTTTTATTTGGCCAACAGATAAATTTCAAAACTAACCCCCTCTCAAAATCATCAGGGAAGATCCCTGACGTGCAGGAAGCATCATCAGACACCACTGACAATAGTTCGAAGCTTCCATCCAGCAAATTGGGAGTTGTGGCCAGCACAACTCTTTTGATTGAATGAATGGCCCAGTGACTGGTCATGGGCAGGTTGGGTATCCTGAACCCATTTCCAACCAATTGGGACCACCCCTACGTGGGGTGGCCCTGGGAAATTCCCTTTGTTTGTTGGGCTAGATGCCATTGCACCAACCACCAGAAATGCAGTTGAGCCTCAGATCAGACATTCGAGGTCAAACTGACAGTAACTCAGCCTGCCTCTGAATCCTTTTATGTCAGTTTCCATTGAGCTGTCTGTCCCCTTTCCCAAAAATTTTCTGGTTAGGTCAAACCTGAGGGACCTGGTCCTGACTTATTCCTGCATCAATTGACCATTATTTAATCAGTTGCATCAGACTGAGAAAATTGCTGTTTGATTTTCTTCCTTTACTTTCCATAAAAAGCCTTTCCCTAAATTTAGTTTTTTATGTTGAAAAATATACCACCCTTTCCGCTGGCATTCCAACACCCTCGAGGTTTATGGCCATATTTATCTGGTATTTCATTATGTGTCTTTATGAGATTATGGCTCATCGGCACTTATTGACAAAACTTCTTTCAAGTGTCATATCATCATACCAGCAGCAGTACCTTTGGCATTCTGGTTTGCCATTTGGTGCTCTGGCGCCTAGGCTGACAGGCTGGTCTAATTCTAATTTGCTGTTTGCCTGACAGTTACTCTTGAACAACCAATAGATTGCTACTCTCAGCAATCCAAGACAACAATCCCATATTGGTGAAGGTCCTAAAATCAATGGACCAACAGAATTGATATATATATTATCTTTTTTTACTTTTGCAATGGGACTTTAACCTATAATTAGGTTCAGAGGTCCTTCTTTCCCCCTTCTTTCAAACTGGTTCCAAGATATAGTTTGACCTACCAGTTTTTATGGTTCAAAATCTTATTATTTTAAGATTTAACCATCTAATTTGGTTCAGTGGTCCTCTTTTAGAACTTAGCCAAAAAATATAGGAGATAACCAATTTAATGGTTTAATGGTCCTCTGGGAACATTGCATTTATTTTCTTTTATATCCAGCACTTTCAGTTTTTTAGTATTGACCTTCTTCACTATACAACCAGCAGCGCTGTTTCTTAATGTATAGGCAACACTTGCAGACTTTGGCAATACTCATAAATATTTCCATTCAATGGACCTTCAATGATGACTTGTCATTCATCTGACAGGTCCTAAATTTCATTTCATACATCAGAAAGTGATACTTGAGACTTTTTATCTCAAAAAATTATATGTTCCTCATTAATTAAAAATATCAATCAATTGCTCTAATTTTTTTTCTCTTATAAACAATTTTTGGCATTCGTTGCCATCCAAAAAATTCGAAGTAAATTCACTAATGGCTCTGGAAACGATCCCTCATTCACATAGATTGATATTGTAACGTTAACTTTATCCAATTTCGGCTTATATTAATAATCATCGTCTCCAAAAATTTCTTCCTCATTGATTAATTTAATATTGAGACAAACAATTCCCTTCACTATATTAGATCAATCTCTTCTTTTTTGATCTCATTCTCTTCATTGGAATTAAAATACTTTACTCTGAATTGATTGATTGATTGCTATATCAATCTCATCCTATGTCTCATCTAATATCTCATCTAAAATGCCTCACAACTCAGGACTATTCTAAGTGGACCCAATTTCAACCTGAGTTGTCCCTGCTGAAAATCTTCATTTTAAGTAGATATCTGGTTGAACAGGCTCTCTTGCAGCACTAGACAGTTCCATATCTAGGCTGCAAGTTTTTCCCTCAAATATTGATATCCTTTTTTGGTGCCATTAGTCATATAGGGGTCACATTCAAAGTTCCAATTCTTAAGTTCTTAGATTTTCTTCACTAGTCACTCCACTTCTGAGCTGAGTGAATCCAATTGAACATGATCAACTTAATGTTCCATCTTCAAGAATAAAACTTATCAGATTAAATCTCCTTTTTTTTCTTTAATGAAGTTACTTTTCCTAGCAACTCATTGCCTTAATTAGATGGTCTTTGAATCCTTACTTGATCTTTATAACTTTTCCTCCAAGGCAGCAAATTCTTGATGATCAGCAAAATTCAAGGCATTCTTGTTGAGGGTTGACAACTACGTCCAGAGTTTTCTTATCTCATCTTTGAAAGACATCTTGTATTAACGTATCCTACTCTGCTATCCCTGTAGGGAGCACCAATTGTTATAATTTAGGGCTTTGTTGCTCTTTCACAATTAGTAACCTTTAATTGATAACTGCACAGGGTTAGTATGTGCATCTTTGCTTTGTTTGATGATATATTATATTTGATTGATAATAGTATGAATACTATTATCCATAGCTGAATAGATAACCAGTTTTGGTCCAATGCTCGACCTGTACTTTTCCTTGAAATACTCTTGATTTCTTCAGTAGGGATGTATACCCTTATCCGACTAAATTTATCCATGCTCAGATTCTAGTTTACGGCTTTTCCTCTGCTTTTGCAGAGCCTTTCAGAGTCTACACCAATTTATGTATTAGGTTCGCCTTCACTTCTAAGGATCCTCAATCCTTACTCTTTATCCTTCTAAAGAGTCCCCAATTAAAGCACATAAGTAATTATTCCTGAAGATGAATAGAACATAAAATGAATAATGAATTCTGCTAATTAACTTCTTTTTTTATTGTGATTTATCAGGTGAATTTATAGAGGTAATTCGGCGCCCAACCCTCAGTTGGGAGTCTCAGCCATGAAACAGCAGCTGTTGCTGTTGAATTTCCCTTTGTTGTCTCACCAGCAATGGCCTTCCACATCCTGGTTAGGATTCCTTCGTCAGACACCTTAAAACTTAAAAAGGAAAGATTCAGAAAACGTGAACCTAAAGTTTTCCACTTGATCCTAGCGAACCAACCATATTTGGCAAGTGACCTGCTTAGGTAATGGAACTTGTTACCCATTATGGCAGGTCGCAACTGACTAATTAATTTGCTAGTTGCAGGAGGCATCACTCGCCTTACAACTTGCTCATTAAATTCCCAATTTGGTCAGTGGTGAAACCCAACCAGTCACAAACAGTACAACTGATAGTTAATCATGTAAACTATCAGATTTTCCCATTTTGTTGGCAACTCTGCCCAACGAGACCATAAGCATTCACCCAATCAATTCCTAACAGATCCAAATTCTTTCAAATTACCTAAAATCCCCTGAACATTAATAGCCTGAAATAGGGGTCAACCATTATCAAATTTACTCTTATAGGGAATTATACCCTAGCGATCCATGGTAATCTAGACAGCTGGAAAGGTGGGCAGAAATCCCAACATTCTGTGAGACAACGATTTTAAAAAATATTACCCAATCATTGGGCACAATATTTACACATTGTGGGACTCCTTTTACCCTATAAAAGTGCCCTGTCTTTGTGGTGCTGGTTTTACTAAATTTGCTGTAAGAGGGGAGGGACCTCAGAATGGCTCTTTGGATTCAGCTGACATCTTGGTGAAATCTGACTTCCCACACTTGTGGTTTTTGTCTGAGTATTAATAGAAGTGTTACCCTGATTTGATGGGTTCCACTGGAAATTGACCAGGGTCTTTTGGCTGGTTTTATGGTCATTTTCATCCAAAACGTTCTTTTTACAATATTGGAATTGCAATTGTCTGACATTACCCCCTTCAAGAGTGTTAGGGTTGAGTAAAAGCGTAAAAACTGGCCATGGACCCAGATGATGGTTAACTCAGAAGCAAGGGAATTGATGGATTATTCATCCCTCGCTTATATGTGACTACAAAGAAACCTTACCAGAATGATCCGAGCTTCTCACATCTAGGAGTGATGCAGTTGTGGTAATACAATACCAAGTTAGATAATAGGAAGGAAGGGAGAAGGGCTCAGAGCTCAATAGCTTCTTGGCCTTTTAATTGACAGTCTTAGCCAATTAGTAATAGCCTCCGCTTGTAGTTGGATAATGTGTTGGGCCTACTTTTTATAGCTTGCTTTGGGTCAGTTCTGTCAGTGAAAATATCGCTTGCTAGTAGAGATGGTACCCATGGTTCTTGTCCATATAAAATATGGAAAGGAAACATCTTTAGGATGTGATGGTAACTAATTTGGTAGGCCTGAGGGCACTGGGTAAGCAAGAGTCCCATGGAGAGAGTTTAAATTGGCCATTTTGCGGAGGATTGATACCAGGATTCCATTAACTCTTTCTATGGCCCCATTTGTGGATGGATTGTAGGGGGGATGAGAAGAGTTATTGTGTTCCCATAGAAGTGGTAAGAAGCTTTACCACACTGGAGGTGAAGTTTATTTATTGTCACAGAGGAGGACTTGGGGAAGCCATGTCGCATGAGGATATATCAATGTAAAAAAGTAGCAGTGGCTTTAGCCATATGAGCAGGGAGAGCAACATCTTCAAACCATTTAGTGATTTGATCAATTCTGACCTGGATATGACGATTGCCACCAGTGGTCCAAGGTAGAGGCCCTACCACGTCCAAAGTATGGTGTGGAAGTGTTGTTGTGGTGTAGTTGGTTGATAATGATACTTAGTCTTATAACTGGACTGCGTCTTACAGGTCAGACAGGCTCCAGGACTTCAGCTATGGTCTCCATGATGCCTTCCTAGTAAAAACGCTCTTTAACCCACTTTTATGTTAAAAGGACTCCAGCATGGCCCATGATAATGTGAAACTCCATGATCACAGGTAATTGCTTGGACTTGCGGAGATAAGGCAACCAGTTTACTCCAACTTTCTTGTATAACTTCCCACCTTACACCTTGGTGTTGCAGGAGTGTCAAGCTAGCATTTTCTGTACTGGTTCTTCATCATCAGCCCATGCATCAGGAGTCATGAGGAGATCATGTAACCTCTCAGCTTCACTATTTTCAAGTGAATAACGGGCAACCGCATTAATCCATCTACATTCATGTGGCGCATTCTTTCCCGGTGCTCAATTGTCATATCATAATGCTGGAGCTTCAGAGCCCAGCGAGCCAACCGTCCATTGGGTCCTTCATAATCTGCAACGCTATAAACATGAATGGTTTGTAATCACTTTGAAGGGAGTTCCATAAAGGAATGGGCTGTAGTGTTTTACAGCGAGCAGGACATCCAGGCACACCTCTCAGTGTCGCTATAAAATTGCGCTCAGCTTTTGACAGCATTTTGCTAAAGAGGACACGGTATGATTGACACTATTCTCATCCAATTGAGATAAAATATCTCCAACAGCGTAGTCAGAGTCATCTGTGAACAACATGAAAGGCTTTCCATAGTCAGTCTGGCGGAGTATATGCCTTTTTTGCAATAATCCTTCAGTGTTTTAAACGCAGCTTTTTGTTCATCACTCCAATGGAACAGAGTGTCCTTAGCCAAGAGGAGGACTAGGGGCTCACTGGGATGGGCAAACTTGGGGATGAATTGATGATAATACGCCATTATACTTAATTATGCCCGGATGTCATGAATGATTTAAGGCGCTGGCATCTTATATTGATTTGACCTTATTTTATAGAGGTTAAATCCCATCTTGTGAGATAGCATTTCTCAGGAAATCCAGTTTTTCTGAAAGAACGTGCATTTGGATGGCTTCAGCCTGATATTATATGCCTAAAAGCATCAGAACACTTCCTTTATATGCGTGATGTGCTCATTGAAAGTCTTGGAGAAAACGGTGATGTCATCAAGATAGACAATCACACAGCTCAGCTTGAGATCTTAATGATGTGATCCATCTCCCGCTGGAAAGTAATAGGCGCGTTGCACAACCCTTGTGGTAGTCAGGTAGGTTAAAAGAGACCCTCACTGCAAATAAGAGCATATTTCTCCTGGTCTTGTGGAGAAAGGTCCATTTTCCAACAACCGCTACCAAGTCAATGGCGAAAAAGCATTTAGACCTAGAGAGTTGGGTCAGAGCGTCATCAATATGGGGGATAGGATAACTATCCTTCTTTGTGAAGTTGTTTAATTTGTGGTAGTCCATCACTACCCAATGTACTTTATTTTTCTTCTTTATCAATAGGAGCGGGGGTGACCAAGGGCTTTAGGAAGGCACTAGCAGTCCAGCGTCCAGCAGCAGTTTGAGCTCCGTTCACATCTGTAGCTCCTCAACTTTTGATTTGTGATAGGACTTGGAGTGAATGGATTTAGCATCCCCAACGTCAATAGCACGCATCCACCCCTTCATGTGCCTATAGTCATCGTCAGATTTGGAGAAATTAATGCAGTAGGACTTAATCAAGCTGTGGACTTTATTCAGCTCAACTGGGGTAAGTTCATCGGATGTTTAAACAGAAGGTTGGGTACATAAAGACCAGTTGGAGGGTAATCCCATATCTGAAATAGATCAAATACAGTACTTTTGCTTTTTTTCCCTCAAGGTGAAATAGCATGCCTCTTTCTGATCTCCTAATGCCTTTTTTCACCCATATCTTTCTTGGTATGATTTCCTAGCATGAGGGATAGGCCTATTATAGGGGGGTTTAGAACACTGGCAAAACTCTGGGCTCCAAAGAACTAATTTCATCAATGCTAATTAAGTGCAGTAGGTATTGGCGTGGGATTTGCACGTTAATCTTTGAGTCAAATACCCCGTTGTTCACCAGCCCTAATTACCACCTCATCAGAAACATAAGAAGGGGTACCCTTCATGGCGTTCACTGATTTAGGCAACATTTTTGTATGCCGCAATGCCATGGTATAATGTAAGGATAAAGCGGAAAAGGGATACTCAACTTTTCGAACATAATTCCTTATATTAAGCTCTTCAATGGTCAAAATCAGGAAAGCCTGGTAGTTAAGTATAAAGATATAACCCTGATATATGTTAAAAAACCCTTCATATAAGAGCATAAACAGAGTAACAATGAGATGATCATAGGTATTGTTAGTTAGGGCCACCGCTGGAACTGACAAGATGAGCTTCCCAAAACGGATGGGCATAGAAGAGTATGCCCCTGATGGCGTAGGTGTTGTTTTTGGCCTGCAATTCCAAATTCTTGAATTTAGTTGAGGTTGGGGGCCAGCATAATCCTTTTAGTGAATTTTGTTGACACCACGTTTACTGAGGGATCCAGTGTCAAGGATATCCATACTTGCACCCCATAACAACGACCTCCACTTTAGTTAAAGTTCCACCTAAGTTGGGGGGAAGAGCAAGGGCCTCCTTTAGGCGGAGAGTAGAGGCAAGTCGTTTGGCAGTTTCAGGGTATTTCACATGGATAGACTGCATGGTAGGAACACATTGGGTAGATAGGAATAAATGTGGAAAATGAGCTGGTCAGCGTCACTGGATTTTTTAATAATCTCAGGACCCTTAAAGCATGCCGAAGATAAGTTTGATGTGTGCTCTAATCTCAATCCACTCTCTTCAGGTTCAATTGGTCAGGTACCTTTACTTCACCTGGGGCTCCTATATGATGATGACCCACATATTCACAACCCCCTTCATATTAATCATTGAAGGGGTTATCAATGCATTTTATGGAGACCATGGAGTGTGAGGTAGGTTCAGGGCTTCCCTTATAGCAGAATCTGTCCTGGGATTACTCCTCCACCTTATTAACTTTTTGGAGGAGGCGTTGGAATGGTCACAGCTCAATTTTTGATCTCAAACTAGGGGCTTGTGCTGCCTCATGGCTACAGGTTTTGTAGTAGAGTTGGCTAGATGAAAATTCTTCATCAAGTGGATGCTTTACCTACATCAGCTTTGTATTCTCAGTGGTATTAAGCCTTGAGGAAACAGGTAGCTTAGCTTTAGCGACCTGTTCATTGAACCCATTGTTGGTGGGGGAAATTGTCACCTGAGAGAGGGGTTTAGGCTTGTGCAGGCTTTGGGACCACTTGGAGAGGTAAATTAGGAGCCTCAGGTTGGCCGGGCGGAGCAAGATCAAGTTTGAGCTGCACGCAGGTGCCTGGTCAGAGAAAAATCATAAAAGAGGGACCCCTAGGGTTCATCATGGACTCTCTTGGTTGGTATATTGTTGGGAGTTCCTCAATAGTTACTACTTAAAGGTTCAACTCAGCCCTTGAGCAGTCTCAGAGTTATGGAAATCTAAAACCTCTAATGGAGCCTCTTTTATGTCGTGGACATTCCTAAAATGGCGCTTTACAGAGTTGATATGCAGTGCTAAAGAGGCTTGAGAAGCTAAACCAGTTAGGATGGCAGCAACAGCGTCATCAAGAGGTAGCATTTTGGAGAGCAGGAGAGGCTGGGATTCACTTTAAAAATGGTCAATGTAGCTGGCAACTGATTCCCCCTCCAGTAAACTTATGCACATAAACGCCTGTTTCTTCCTATGAAAGCTCTGCATGGAGGCATATTCCTCAATGAGAGCGTTTTTACCTCTGCCTCAAGGTTTAAGGTTTTAATGTAAGGTACCATCACCTCTTGGGTGGAATAGCTGAGGCAGGGATGGATGTGCTTTACTTTTTGGAAATTTGTGGTCCCTTTCATAATAGCCTCATACACAAAGAGGAATGAGGCGAAGCTACCCTCACCTGGAGTAAGCGTATCTCTGAACGGGGGTTTAGCAATAAATGGTACAGCCTTGTGAGAGGCTTGGCATGTGCACTATTCAAGTGATACAATTTGTGACAGTGCGCAGGCTAGCCGCTGTGCTAAAGCATCCAGCTGAGGTTCAGAGTCAGCAGGGAGGTTGCGAGGGTTATTCACCTTAACACCCTCCATTTTTAATAATAGTTTTTGTGGCGTACTACCCCCTGTAGTGAGCACCATTGTTGAAATTAGGCTTTTGTTGTGCTCGCTGGTGCATTTTGCCTAATTTCCAACAATTTTTTTTTTTTTTAATTTCCAATTTCCAATTAATGCAGGGGAATTACGTTTCTTGACTGCTAAGATAAATACTTTTAGGGGGTAAGTGAACCACCTAACTTTAAAAACAACGGTATTATAGAAAAAACAAAAAGGTGGTTTTTATAAGCTTTTTATTAGGTTACAATGTAGGGGATAAGAGGTGAACACCCTCAAATCTAGCAGCTGAGCATTTAAACTATATCAAGGCTTATAGGGAAATCAATGTGAAGTTCAGATTGCTTAGTAACGTCTGAATTAGGGAATATAGGTATATAACTAATTGGATTTATAGAGACTCACTTTGCGCTGAAAGAACAGTTGACTGAAACTCAATTGCAGGTAGGATATGTCCATGAGGCAACGATTTTAAAAAATATTACCCAATCATTGGGCACAATATTTACACATTGTGGGACTCCTTTTACCCTATAAAAGTGCCCTGTATTTGTGGTGCTGGTTTTACTAAATTTGCTGTAAGAGGAGGAGGGACCTCAGAATGGCTCCCCAGTTTTGGCTGACAATTTGGTGCACTCTGCCTGCCCAAACTTGTGGTTTTTGCCTGAGTATTAATATAAGTGTTACCACAATTTGAGGGTTCCACCTGGAATTGAAAGGGGTCTTTTGGCTGATTTTATTGTTATTTTTTTCCAAAATGCTCTTTTTAAAATATTGGACTTGCAATCTGTTAACAACATGTTTCAGTTAATACTTAAACAGTAAACTTTAATAAATAGATAGAAACGAGGATGTGGCATAGTTGGGAGGGCATCCCATTATCATCCCTCACGTCCTGGGTTCCAATCCCATTGTGGCAGAAATTGTATTTCTGTGCCAAGAGAATATCAATACATGTGGATTCATGCACCATGTCTCAGTCTGACCAAACGAATCAGTGAAGTTAGATCATGTAATCTCAGCCTATTAGAACATGTGCAGGAAGGTTTATTCTCAGTAATTGGGTTTTGTCCTTCACTCCTATATTTTTACTCCCTACACCATATCCTCTCTATCAGTGTGGTATATTTGTCCCAAGGTCAGCCCACCTTGAATAACAAAATAAATAGATAGAAATGCTAGACTTGATAGCCAAAAAGTATTTTATTAGAAATATTATATTTTAATTGACTCATGGAAATTAATGATGAATATCAGACATCATAGGCATCAGTTTCCAAAGAATAACCTTAATTTTATTCATTGACCTGGAGCATTTGAGGAGCTATTTTAGAACTTATATCAAAACAACTCCAAAGTTGCAGCAATTGCATCTTCAAGTTAAGTAAATATAAGGTATCAGTAACTTAGCCCAATACAGACTGGAAGTCTGTTTATTGAATTACTCATAGTTAATCCATTGATTAATTAACATAATTTCTAATGTAAAGTTTCTCTCTTAGAAGACTTGAATTTATTAAAACTATTTAATAAAATCGGCATTCAGACATATAAAATATGTACTAAAAATCGGAGCTTCCCTATCAAGAGTCTAAAATATATCAAAATAGCTATAATCAATTCAAGCAACTCAGAGCTTTTTCTTAGAAGCCTAAATTCATTAGAGATGGTTGAGAATATGCATCCAGGCTAATTAAATTATGTACTAAATTTGGAACATATTGTAGAAACAAATTGTGTTAAATTTTTAACAAGCATACACAACGTCCATTTGTATATGATTTTTCAGCAAAAAGCTCACCGCTTAATTGTTTGTAAATCAGTGACCTTCCAGTCCAACATCTAGTACCAGAATTTGCTAAGATTGAACACTACCATCAGAACTTCTTTCTCATATAGAGTAGTTGTATTCAACTGGAGCAGGTTTTATTAATAAAATTGACAGGTAGTATTTATTTTGTTATAAATGAATGAGCACAGCACTGATGGCTGACTTCTGGAATCTGTGAGCACCCATAGCTCCTCTTAAAGTCAAAAATAATCAGGATGGGATCTTGGATTAACACATTCCTTAGGCTGACAAACCTCTGGTGGGCGGCGTTGGTAAATTACTAAGGGGTTCATTTCTTATGGAGTTGGTACAGTGAGGTGACTACCTTATTGAAGTTTGGAATAAAGGCCGCTAATAGTTTATGGTTCCCAGGAAGCTCAGGATTTTATTTGCATTGTTTAGGATGGTTCATGTGGATATTAATTTTACCTTATAGAGTTTAATCAACTTTCCTTCCAGGTGAATATTGTGTCCTAGCAGCTTCAATTCTTTAGCGCAGAACATTACCATTGACTAAAATTTTTTTTCTGCTTGACATCACTTTTGAGTGATTTTGAAAAAACAAAATTAATTTTCCACCATCAACTCACCATACCAATTTTCCATTTCATGTCCTCAGATCCACCACCTGCTGCCCCAGTGGGGGCAGCAGTGCTCCACCTGATAGCATTTACCACCCAGCAGGCAAACACATGCGGAATGGCTCAACCAGCCTGCCAAATGCAACTGGCCAATTTGTCCCTCCAAGGGACTTAGTATTACACCTCAAAAATGTCCACCCAACCCGCCTCCACCCCTAGCCCTACCCTGATCCAATATTCGCTTTTGCCTCTGCATTAAGGATGGATGTCTCTTCCCAATTGCTAGAAAAGCAATAATTGAGCTGGCAACAGCCACCTTTGCAACAGTAGGGTTTATTGACTTCCGCCCTTACAAGGACTATTTCGATATTGGATACCCACTGAAGAGGACGCGTCCACTTCAGCTGCAACGTCCTTAATTTATAAAAACACACCCATTTTACCACCTGTACACGCCTCCCCAATTTACCACACTTATGGTGACCTTTGCAAACCTTCCATCACACCTTCCCCCTCAAAAACTCTATGAAGAATTGATGTCAGGGCTGTCCACTTATGGCACAGACCCCATCCTCCACTTCCTTGTACAAGCAGTGCTGAGCGCCTTACAGCACCTCAGGCAATGGCCACTATTACCCCCACCAGCCAACCATAGAAAAGCACATCCCACCGCGTGCCTATATCCCATCCACACTGGACCACTTCTTTTGGGCTCGCATCAACAACAGCCACACAGTTTGCCCCCTCTGCCATTAATTGGAGACATTTCAAAAAAGCATGTCTATACAGCTCAAACAATGCGAAAACTGCCAACCCCACCCATGAGGCCACACTAACAACATTCAAGTGGGGTTTTGGCGGCCTCACCCCCTCCAGCTGAGTGCTCAAAAATCAGCAAAATCTTACAACTCAAACCCAAGCTGGCCAATCTTTTAACAATCTAAACAATTGGGAGTAGGTTTGCTCTCAAATTCAAATTAAACAGTTTCCCACCCCAAACTTACCCAACCACAGCCACGTCTCTCTGAATCAATCCCAGCTAACCAAAATCACTGGGCCTTTTTGGATGAAGTGACTAAATATGGTGAAATTGTACCACCTCTATACTTTTAAAATAATTTAAACCTTATATGAATTAATACTTCGATGCCCCATTCCTGCTCAAGAAATATGTTCCCAAACCCACCACTACCCCTTTCCTGAGCGACCATTAGCTTGCTGAAGAACAGTGGCCTCACCCAAAAGTCGCCATCTCCACGATGTCATGGCACTCTCTGAGCTGAATTTAAGGAAAGGCTGCATGTCAACCAATTCCCTCATGATTTCCCTGATATTGCAAAAGAGGAGCTCAAACACTTAACTGAAACTACCACCACCACTGCCAATCATGTTGCTGAACTGGCAGATATTTTCCCCCACCATGCATAACACCAGAGCCAAATATTCATAATTCGCCCAGCTTCCTGACACAAACATACAAGCCAAACACCATGTTACCAAAATTCTGGAGGCTATTCTCCAGGCCCAAATTGTCAGTGATGATTTCAACGATTATCTATATCGCCTTATCCTCATCCTGTGTATGCCCCAACCCCCTTTCTCTAAGCATTGATCCACCTATTCAATGTTGAAATTGAACTGATAATTTGCCTGATCCCCCTCCCCCTCCGCCATGGTGGGATAAGCAGTTCACCGCTGTTCCACCTGGTAGGTTCTTTTATCATTTTTTATGTGTCTCATCACTCGTTAGGGCGTTTGGTTCATGTTTTGGCAGGCCTGTTTGGTGTACCTGTTTCAGTAATGTCCGTCTCCTGGTCAGCTTACCTCAAATAGTCATAACATTAGCATTGACTCATTAATGCAGGGGTTTGATTATTTAATCCGCCAAAGTATTGCTCCTAGGTCCTGTAGGTGTTGTGAAAATTAGTGAAATGATGGTTAATCATTGAGGTATAAAGTGACACCAAAATTTTTAATCTGCGGAATTAACTTCCATAACCTTTTGGAATGTTCTAGGAGCTCTGGTAAGTCTAAAAGGCATTCAAGTATAAATGTATTATCCAAATTTGTGACAAATGCTGACTTTATAATGAATCTTCCTTTATTGCTAGTTTAATGAACCCAAATAACAAGTTAATATTAGTTGAATAAAATATACCACCCATGGTATTAAAAGATCTTCTATCAGTGGCAGCATGTATGCATTTTTCTTAGTTACTCAGTTCAGTGGAATGTAATTGACACACAACCAGAGGTTTTATTTTTAGAGACAACTAAGATGGGGAATGCCTATAGTGATTGGTAGGGGCATTTGAGGCTGCTGGTCAGCCTCTTCTTGGTTTCTAAAATATTAGATTTTTCCTGGGCTTGAGGTGTTTGGCATTGTCATCAGTTGATGAGATAACATCAGAAACATCAATACGGTATGAACCCAGGGTTGAGAGGGAAAATCAGCTACAAATAGCGGAAAAGCATTTTGAATTGTCTGAGGAACCGCGTTAATTTTTGACTTTAAAATTAATTAATTGGATAAGGCGTTAATATTTTCTGCAAGCCATTGAATAGATAAATAGACAGTTGTGTGAGGGCATTTGCTGGCTTTTCTGAGTTACATACATACCAGTCAGGGGGTTCATTCCCTTTTTGTTTGCATAGACCATTAACTCTAAACAAGGTTGTCATTGGTTTCAAATTCCTTAAGGCCTATCAAAAAAGCAATAACTGGAAGTGGTTGTGTTTGAAACTACTGCATCAATATAGCGATGTTTTCTGTTATTTCTATCAGTAAGGAGAACACTTGACTACAATAAGCTTGCTGAGTTTCCCAGCCATCAGAAAACCCAAGTAGCTTAGAAGGATGTCTTCATAACCAATATCCAAAAAAAATTTTTATAGAAATATTCGCTGATAAGCCAATGTTGAGGAGGTGGAAATTGTGTATTTAAAGAGGGACCCCATAGTGCGGGAAGTTGCTATGTTGGTGAGTGGAGACTGTTATTTTTAGACCTATTTTAGAAGCCAGTGAGTCCAATAGTTTGTTTGGAGGTCTTTGCGGCGCAGTGCTGAGTTTGCATGTCACCAAGGCGTAAAAAATTCTTTGTTTCTTCCAAAATTTTTGTAGCCAAGATTTATTTGGTTTGATATGAAGCCAGATTTGGAGCTGGCACAGCAATTTGTGTGGTACATAAAATTTTATGAAAGTTTTTATCACTACAGGATAAATTTCTGTAGGAGCATTAGTTGTATTACTTGAGTTGTCTCAGGATTACAGGGTTTCCATGACCTAATTGGCAAACTCTGGTAAGTGGAGGGGACTATCGTTGCATCTTCTACTTGTTTCATCGTTTCTTAAATGGGATAAAATATGGTTCATAAGGCATACTGATCTGGATTCAGTTGGTTTTCAATTTAACTCTCTTTTTTGGGCCACAATGATTGCTGTTGGTTAAAAACTCCTTGTTTGCAACTTTCATCGGCATACATCTTTGACAAGAGGAGTTGTTAGGTTTGTTTTGTTTTTGTTGCATGGACGGATACTAGATCAGATGGAGGGGAGCTTAGGCTGCACTGACGGCGGCCCAGAGTATGGATGCTGGAGAAAGTTATCCCCATTCCATAGTGATTTTATTGCAGTTGCACAGTATAATGGTTTGGGACAGCGTATAGTGTCCTGTTGGAACTCCTAATATGGCATTGGTGGCGGGTTGTAGTACTGATAAGGCACATATGAGACAAGGTTGCCTGCCTGAGGGCTAGAGGTATTGTAAGTCTAAGGGAGTGACCCCTCTGCTTGGACCGGGTAGTTTTCCTATAACCTAATAAAAAGGGTCCAAAGAGGGCAGCTGTCCCTCTCCTAACACAGGGCGATCTCGCCCATGTGGTAGATGAGCGCTGGGTAATAGCTCTCACTCTAAAGATTCCTCACCCTGTCCTGTGCTTGCCTCAGATGAATTAGTATGGCAATTCGAGGAAATTTGAATTAGAAAATCAGAAACTGCCATCCACATGAGCTGGAAGAACTTTATGAAGTTGATGGCGCCTAGCACTCAAAAACAAAGTCAAAATGCCTTACAACCAAAGTAACAAGGTCTGACAGGCTCACACATTTAGTAGATGCAAAATTAATTGTTGAATCCTAAGTAACACTCGACAATGGCATTAATTATTGAAAAATGTTGTCAGTTCAAAACTTGCTCCAAAATTTATGGGGACAATGCTATATGGTGCATATCTCATAGTCAGAATGTGTCAAGCAATGAATTCTCAGTCAAAAAGCCGATGACATCAAGCCACTGGGCATTAGTGTTGCCAAACCAGAACTCCCTTCAAAATCTTTAGGGACAAAGCCTGACAGGCATGTACCTCCATTGGGGACTATTACTGCTATCTTATAGCCCCTATCTCAAAAATCTAGATTGCCAATTGATGTTACCCACTTGGCCAAACAAATGCCCCAGCAACTGGGCATGGGCGGGTTGGCCATATCAAACCCATTTCTGACCCATTGGGACAACCCCTATGTGGGGTGGCCTTAGAATTTCCATTGCCCGTTGGGCCAGATGCTGTCACACTAACCATTGGAAATGCAGTGAAGCCTCAAGTCAGGCATTTGTGGTCAAACTGATAGCTACTCAGCCTGCCGCAAATTCCTTTGATGTCATTTCAGATTAGAGTCATTTTTCCCCTCCTCAAAATTTCACTGGGTTAGGTCCAAATTTGAGAGCCCTGATCCCATGCTCTGACAAGCTGCCCCAAATTGTACATTTAATCAGTCACATTGCACTGAGGAAATTGGTGGTCAATTTCTTAAAATTCACTTTACAATAAAATTTCTCATATGTTCCAAAATTTTTAAAATTTACTTCAAAATTTTCTTTCCAAGCTCCTAATGGCACTAACGTTGTGGCTCATCAGCCCCTACATTGTCTTGGCAATACTGGTTATGATAGTCACAATAGCTCCCTCCATAGTCGGGTTGGGACCATCTAGTACTAAAAAATAGCTCCCTCCATAGTCAACTGGATCTAATGAGTAAGAAACTTTTGGAAATTTTATCCCATTGTTAAAGCTATCCGCCACCATGATATCAGAGTCCTGTGGACTCCTTTATCTTATCTTCACGTGAGGATCCACCCCCTCACCTCTGCTTTTGTGTTGAACCCTCTTATGGAATATACCAAAGCAGTCAATCTAATAGTGCAACTCCCTGTAGCAAGGCCCGCGATGTCTGGACTTCTAACAGCCTGGTTCATTGCTGGGTTTCTTTTTACGCTTGCCTCACATCAATGTTTTTAGTTTCCCATCTTCCTGTTCCATACAACGTTCTTTGAGTGGTAATGCCTCTAGCATTCTGGCTTGCTTTTTAGTGCTTCTTCATCCCAACTGGAAGGCCAGTCTAAACTTCATATTTCGTTTCCATGACAGGTATAACACGGTATTTTTGGCTAACTCTGATGGGACATATTCAGTCTAGATGGGCCACTTTACAGCGCCAGCAAGGGTTTTGACACTGCCTAAAATGATGTTTGGGTTTGCTGCAATTGTGGCAATGGATATTAGATCATGGAGGTTGTCCCTGTACTAACATAGTGAGTTATTGCACTAGCTCTGGTAGGGCATTCACCTGTTCAGTGAACTCAGAGTGAGGACTAAATTTCTAAAATTTTTTCGATGGCCTTACCCTTAGGCTCTACTTTTTCTATATCATTTTAGGACTTCAAACTATTTACCGTTGGCTGGCTTGGCGTGTGTAGGATTTTTGGATTATAATAAGCTCTTTGAGTGTGTGGTGGGTCTAAATTCCAACAAATATTTTCAGGAGAAATGTATTTCTCTACTGCAGGATATTTTTTATCAGGGTTTTTTATATAGCCTATAATAAACAAGAAAACTCATAAAATAGGAAAACAGAAGTTTTTTGTAGTGTTTTTTATTATTATCATGATGGGGTAAAAAAACCTCTCAATATTTGAATGCTTAGTATCAAAATTGTCTCAAGGCTCAAAGTGAGTTGGACGAGAAATTCACTATAGGCTATATGCATCCAAATTAGGGAATTTGGGGATTTGACCTATTGGAGGTCAGGAAACTCTCCTTGTTTTGTAGAATGGCCGATGAAAAGTCAATTACCATTATGATATATCCATGAGGTAACAGTTTATAAATTTTACCCAATCATTGAGCGCAAAATTATTTTACCCTGTGTGACCCCTTCAAACCCTATAAAAGGAGCCAGTCGCCGTGGTGTTGGTTGTACTAGATTTTCTGCAAGAGGGGAAGAGACCTCAGAAGAGTTCCTTATAAATGGCCAATGATTTGGTGCAACCCAGCTGCCTTAAATCGTGTTTATTGCCTGATACTAATAGAATTGTTACCCAATTTGAGGAGTTCCACTGGGAATTGACCAAGGTCTTTTGGCCGATATTTTCATTATTTTCTTTAAATTACTTTTATCAATACATTGGACTTGTAATAGTTCTTCGTTACCCCTTCAATAGTGGTAGGGGGAATAAGGTCCTAAGTACTGTCAATGCACTTGGTTAATTGTAAGGCCAGAAGCAAGGGACATAATGGAATACTCATCCCATCGTTTATAACTGATAAAGAGAGGCCCTTCCCATATGGACCCAAGCTTTTCCTTCTAGGCATGATATGGTTGTGGTAGTAGAGTACCAGGTCTGACACTTGGAAGGAAGGGAGTGGTGGCCAGAGCTCATTGGTCACTTAGACCTCTTTAGTGACTGTTTTTGCTAAAATGGTCATCACCTCAGACTATAACTGGATAATGTGCTGTGCCAACTTCTTCATGGCTTGATCTGGATCAGTCCTAGCTGAGAAAACATCTTTGGCTAGTAAAGCAGGCACCCCAGGTTCTCTGCCATCAACACACGGAATGGAGACATCTTAAGGATCTGGTGATAACTGATATGATAGGTCATGAGGGCACTGAGTAAGTAAAGATCTCAGTTAAGAGAGTCTTAGTTGTCCATTTTACAAAGTTTAGAGACCAGGATCCCATTTTCTCTTTTGATGGCACAATTGGTGTATGGGTTATAGAGGGTCGAGAAGAGTGTGCTTCCATGGAGGTGGGGAGGAGCTTTACTACTTAAGAGTAAAATTTTCCTATTATCACAAAGGAGGATCTGGGGCACCCATGTCAGGTGAAGATTTATTGATGTAGTAAGGTGCAGTGGCCTTAGCAGTCTGAGCGGGGAGAGCAACAGCTTCGACCCATTTAGTGAAAAGATCAAGTTTGACTAAGATGTACAATCACCACCAGTGGTCTGAGGTAGAGGACCTACCACATCCGAGCTCATGGTGTGGAAAGGTTGAGGGCGTTGTGGGTTGATACTGATATTGGGTCTTGAAGCTGGATTGTTTTTTACAGGTTAGACAGGTATCCAAGACTTCTGCTATGGTTTACATAATGCCTTCCCAGTAGTACCGCTCTTTACCCACTCATAGGTTTTTTGTACTCCACCAAGTCCAATAGTGTGAGACTCCAATATGATGGGTACTTGCTCTGATGGCCGGAGATAGGGCAACCAATTTACTCCTACTTTCCTATATAAATTACTGCTGTCCACCTTTGTGTTGTGATAGTGATGTGCTAGAATCTTCCATGCTTTTTCTTTTTCATCAGCCCATGCTACAGGAGTCATTAGGAGGTCATACAACATCTCAAATTCGCTTTTGTCAATGTGAAGGACAAGGATCCGCGTCAACCCATCAACATATATATAGCATGTCCCAGATGGATGCTCAGTGGTATATCTTAATTCTAGAGCTTCAAAGCCCAGCGTGCCAACCGTCCATTGGGGTTTTTATTCTGCAACCACTTTAAGGAGGCGTGGTCAGTAATCACTTTAAATGAAATCCCATATAGGAAAGGGCTATAATATTTAAAAGCAAGTAATACAGCAAGGCACTCCTTATCAGTGACGCTGTAGTTGCGCTCAGCTTTTGAGAGCATTTTACTGATGTAAGTTATGAGATGATTGACCCCATTTCCTATCCAGCTAAGCCAAGATAGCTCCAACGGCGTAATTAAAGGTGTCTATGAACAACATTAAAGGCTTGTCATAGTCAGAGTGTTGGAGGATTGACCATTTTTGCAATAGCTTCTTCAGGGTCTCAAATGCGGCATTTTGTTCAGCACCCCACTGAAAGGGAGTTTTCTTAGCCGAGGGACGTACAAGGGGCTCACTAAGCTTTGCGAATTTGGGGATGAATTGATGGTAATACCCCATCATGCCCAAGAATACCTGTATTTTACAAAGGGTTTTAAGTGCAGGCATTTCAGATATTGCTTCCACCTTGTTTTTGAGAGGTTGAATCCCTTCTTGAGAGATAGCTACCTGAGGATTTTCAATTTCCTTTTGGAAAAAAGTACTTTGGAGGGCTTCATCTTAATGTAAGAATCCCGAAAGCTTTTAACAATTCCTTTAGTTGTGTGAGGTGCTAGTTGAAGGTCTTAGAGAATACTGTGATGCCATTGATATAGACAATTACACAGCCTAGCTTAAGATCCTTAAGAACATGATCCATCACCCACTGAAAAGTGGCAGGTGCATAGCATAACCCCTGGGTTAACCGAGTGTGTTAAAATAGGCCCTCACAACAGATAAGGGCAAGCTTCACTTATCCTGTGGAAAAAGGTCCATCTGCCAACACCCACTAACCAAGTCCCTGGCAGTAAAGAACTTGGACACGGTTAGTTAGGCAACGCTTCATCAATAGAAGGGATAGGGTAGCTACCCTTCTTAGTTAGGTTATTCAGCTAAAGTAGACAATAACTACCCAATGACCTCCATTTTTCTTCCTTATAAGTAGAAGAGGGGACGACCAAGGGCTTTGGGATGGCACCAATAGCCCAGCGTCTAGCAGCTGTTTGAGCTCCATCCAAATCTGTAGCTTTTCAACCTTATGATTTATGACTGGGTTTGGAGCGGATAGGGCGAGCATCCCAACGTCAATAGTGTGAGTCCAACCCTTCATGTGCCAAGAGTCAATACCAGAGGTAGAGAAGATGTCACTGTAGTTCTTAAGTAAATAGTTACCTTGTCAAGATTTCTGGAGTTAGTTCCTTAGAGATATTGACGGTAGGCAAAGTACATATTGACTGGTCCGTGGGTAACCCATATCAGCCATAGACCTCATACAGTGGACTTGCTTGATGTCCTTAATGGGTATCAGCAGGCTTTTAGATCTCCTGATACTTTTTTATGATCATGTCCTTATTGGTGAGATTCCCTAGAAGGATATTAATAGGTCTTTATATAAGCTGGGTCTAGCACTTGGCAATACTCAGGGCTCTAGAGGGCTAACTTAATCAATGCTAAATTAGATGCAAAAAAGTTGTAGTGGATTAATTAGGCAATCTTAGTGTCAACTACCCTATGTTCACCCAATTTGATTACTAGCTCAGCAGAGGCATAGAAAGGGTTACCCTCTAGGGTATCCACTGATTGAGGCAGCATTTATTATGTCATCCTGCCGTGGTATTATGAAGGGATAAAGCTGACGAGGTAAACTCAACTGTGCAAGAATAATCTTTTTTATTAAGCTCATCATTGGTCAAAATTAGAGGAACCTCATAGTTAATCAAGGAAAGATAGGTCCTGCTTCAAGTTAATAAAATCTTTATATTTGAGCATAAACTGTGTACCAATGAGTAAACCATAGGTATTGTTGGCCAAGGCCACCGCTGGGGCTGACAAAATGAGCTTTTTAAAACTAATGGGCAGAGAAGAGTAGTCTACATTAGCTTGGGTGTTGGCCAAATCAGCAGCTCTAAACTCTTGGGTTTAGTTGAGGTCAGAGGTCAGCATAATCCTTTTATGAATTTTGTTGACACCACGTTTACTGAGGGATCCAGCGTTAAGGATATCCCTAACCTGCACCCCATAACAACGACCTCCACTTTAGTTAAAGTTCCACCCAAGTTGGGGGGAAGAGCAAGGACCTCCTTTAGATGGAGAGTAGAGGAAAGTCGTTTGGCAGTTTCAGGGTATCTCTCCTGGATAGACTTCAGGGTATGAACACACTGGGTAGATTGGATAATTGTGGCAACGAGCTGGTCAGCTTCACTGGATTTTTGAATAATTTTAAGGCCGCTCAACACTTGCCAAAGATAAGTTTGATGGGGGATCTTAGCTCAATCCACTCTCTTCGGGTTCAATTGTTCAGGTACTTCCACTTCACCTGGGGCTCTAAAACATAATGACCCACATATTCACAACTCCCTTCAGATTTACCATTGGAGGGGTTATCAATGCATGTTAAGGAGACCATGGAGCGTGAGGTAGGTTCAAGGCTTCCCTTATGGCAGAACAGATCTTGGGATTGCACCACCACCTTATTAACTTTTGGAGGAGGCGTTGGAATTATCAAAACCCGAGTTTTAACCTTTAAAGCAGGGTTTTTGTGCTGCCTCATGGAGACATGTTTCAGACTAGAGTTAACTGGATGAGAGGTTGAAGGAGATAGCGTTGTGGAGTTGGATGCTTTAACTATGCCATGTTTTTATCAATCAGTGACTGTGTGCTTTTGTAAAATAGGCACTTTAGCTTATGACCTGGTCATATAACCCATTGTTAGTGGGGAAATTGGCACCTGAAAAAAGGGGCTTAGTTTTAGGAGCAGGATTTGGAACCACTTGGGAAGGCCGCTATGGAGAAAAAGATGAGCAAGGCAAAGGGATGACTGCTTTCACCATCTGGGTTTTTTGAGCCGAAGACAAAGGGGAGCACTGCCCCATAACGGCCAGTAGTTTTGGGATATCCACAATTGGTGGAGGAGCATCTTATCTCTTCAGCTCTTCAGAAACAGGGTTCCAGAGGGAGATAGCCATTGCAGTGGCTGTAGTGGTCAGAGTTATTAACTCATTGTAGCTCTTTGAATAAGTTTAAGTTCGTGATAATCAGCCACTGCTAGCAGAGCCTCTCTAATATCCTATACTGTTTGGAAGGTACGCTAGACTGCATAGATATGCATTTCTAAAAAGGGATGAGATGTCAAGCCAGCCATGATTGCAGCAAAGGCATCTTCTAGAGGTAGTAGTTTGGCAAGCAACTGTCAGAAATTTGCCTTCACAGCCTAAAGTTAAGAATGCTTTAGGTCAAGTTCTACTAAAAAAGGGAAATGTCGGCCATTTGAGATTTTCCAATATTGCTATGGGCTCGTTTAATAATAATAAAGTCGACGAGAATGGCCAAAAGACCTTGGCTGATTCTTGGTGGAACCCTGTAAATTGGGGCTACACCAGTTTAAAACCTGCATAAGCACATAGTAAAATCAAGTGATTGGATTTCACCAATCGCACAACAGACTCCCAGGAAACCAGCAGAAGGTACTCCCTCAACCAGCACTGAGTCCTTCACCACACCTGCGTGAGGGCCACCCCTTTTATAGGCATGGCAGCAGGCCCTCAAGGTGAAAAAAATTTCTTGAGCGGTGATTGGTTGGGGTACATCAAAACCTTGCCACTTGGGTATATTCTGCCCCAAAATCCCAACGTCCGTTTACCAAAATTAACCAACTCTCCCCCATGATCTTATAATATCAACACCCATATTACCTAAATTTGAAAGCACCGAAGCTATTCCAAACCTATCCCTGAATCCTCCGACCTTTTAAAATAGTATAAATATTAATCATCAAAAGCCAGAAAGGGATCGCTTCTCATTTTTACCCCTGCACTCTTATTAAAATTTATAAAAACCCAATTATTATATTTATCTATTTTTATTTTTTATTTTTATTAAATCCTTGTGGGTTCCAGTGGCGTAGCAACAAGCGAGCATACCTGAGCTGGATTCCTACAAAATAGTGCTCACTACAGGGGACCCCTGTATGCCAAAAGTAGTTGCTCTTGAAAAGCAACTAGCCAATGCTTTAGTCAGCCTTAAGGAACTTGAACAGCGTCCTTAAAAACTTCTCTTTAAAGAAAAGTTTAACTCTGGGGAAGGGAGCATTGCTACCTTCCTGTACGTTTATGAAGCCGCCATGGATGGCACCTCAGACAAGCAAATGTTTGCCACAGCCTTCCTTGTTTGAGTTGTCTAGCGCAAGAGATGATAGTCCCTAATTTGAACCCTTCATACACTTGGGCAGAGGTGAAAGCGGCTCTTTTGAATGAATTTGGATCACAACAGAGTCTACACAGGGAAAAAAAAGGCCTTTATGCGCCTTACTATGTTTGATGGTGAATCAATTATTGCCTTTGCTGAACGCTTTTACCTCGCTGCGCAAAGGTTGACCACTCTAAAATGCTTACCCTTGATAATGACACCGCCGCCCTGTTAACTGGGATAGACTCTCGACCCTCTTTAGCCAGACACATCATCTCAGTGAACTCCACTTCAAAAATCTCCATGACATTAAAGAGGCTTTGTTAGAAGTGGCTAAATTCCAATTATGGGATAACTCCAATGACGCTGGGGTGAAATCTCCAGTTCCCACCATTGAAGAGCTACCGCTTGTTAAGCAGTTGGGAGTGCGTTCATCTGTGCTTATCCTCCCTACAAAATCTGCTCACCCAGAACAACTTAACAAGGTTATCACTCCTTCTAATGAATCAAAGCCTTGTAAGGATGTAACAATCATATGCCCGCACAAGCTCACTAAAGCTTCTGTGCCTACCTCTCCAGCTAAGCTGGTAAATGCATGCTCTACGGCTACCCAATCTTCTGTGGTCGTCTCACCTACCTCCATCGCGGCCTTGCCCATTATTGAGAACACCCTTGAGGAATCTGAGGGGGTTATGATGGTGTTGGCTATTACAATTTATGAGCTCCTGCGGAAGTAGAGGTTCCTGATCATCTGAACGCTGGAGGAGAAGATGAGTCTACCATACCTGAGGAAACTTACCTTATCCAGATTTAGGGTGTCCAAAAATTATTGACACTGTCAGTGATAGTGACCAATTCTTAGCTGGCTTGATACACCCTCTTAAGCGGGTTCAACCATAAAATCCATCATGGATAAATACCCTGAGACCGCAAAAAGCTAACCTCCACCTTTCAGCTCAAGGAGGTCTTAGCTTTATCACCTAAATTTGGAGGAACGCTCACTAAGGTTGAAGTGGTCATTCAAAAGGTCCGAATACTGGCCATACTGGACACTGGCTCCCCAGTTAACGTGATCTCCACTAATATTATCAAGAATATAAAGCTAGCATCTGTTTTGGATACACGCAAGAGTATGGAACTGCTGGTACCAACAATACCCGTGCTATCAGGGCATACTCTTCCCTTCCCATTCAAATTGGGAAGCTTATCCTATCAGCCCCTGATATGGCTTTGGATAGTAATGCATATGATATGCTCATTAGCACTCAGTTTATGATTGAATATGAGGGAATAATCAACCTGAAGCAAGGGGTCCTCTCGTTACTCAACTACGAAGTCCCTTTAGTCTTATCCAATAAAGAACCCAGCAAGCATGAATACTCTTGCCTGGTCGAATATCCTTTTTCAGCCATAACCTTGCCATATTCCACGTCATGTCGCGATACAAAAAAATTACCTGATTCAGTGGATGCTGAGGATGACATCCCTTTTTATGCGGCAGATGAGGTCTTGATCAAGCCTGGGGAACAAAGAGTGGTTGACACTAAAATCACACTACAAATCTCCCATCATTGTTTATTGCACCTTGTAAGTATTAAAAGGTGTTAGCCCCTTAGAGCCTCGTGTCTTGCTTTGGATAATAGACCCAACCTATCAAAGGCTTTTACCCTTCTTCCAGGAAACCTCACCGGAAAAGATATGATCATATGGAATCACCAGGAGATTGGTAGAGGTTTCCTACTCCCGGTAGAGAGATATTGAACATATCCACTCCGTTGGCTCTATGTCATATTTGGGCTAACCCATGGACAACATGATGTGCTCCTTGCCCAATGTCCATATTTCGGATGAGTTGACCCAGAGGAGTTGGAGAAAGTTCATGCCTTGTTAGACAGATACAGTGACATATTCTCTAAATCAGAAACTGGCTATGGCCACATGAAGGGCTGGTGCCACTCCATTGATGTGGGTGATGTCCACCCTATTAGGTCCAAACCTTACCAGAAGTCAAAGGTTGAGGAACAACAGATGAGGACGGAGCTCCAGCAGTTATTGGACGCGTGGTTACTTGTTCCTTCACAAAGCCCTTGGTCTTCACCTATCTTATTAATTAAAAAGAAAAATGGAGGTCATCATATAGTCATGGATTACCTTAGGTTATTTAGCCTCACTAAGAAGGATAGCTATCCTATCCCTCGCATTGATGACCCCTGGCCCAACTCTCCTGCTCTAACTTCTTCTCAGCCATGGACTTGGCCAGTGGCTATAAGCAGATGGACCTTTCTCCTCAAGTTCAGGAGAAATGTGCTCTTATTTGTAGTGTTCTCTTCCAACCCACACGATTACCCCAAGGGTTGTGCAACGCACCTGCCTCTTTCCAGCGTGAAAAGGATCACATCTTGCAGGACCTCGAGTTAACTTGTGTCATCGTCTATCTTGATGACATCAAGGTGTTCTCTAAAACCTTCAATGAACATTTTGATCACTTGAAGGAGGTGTTCCAACAGTTACGTCAGTCTAGTATAAAGATAAAGCCCTCAAAGTGTACCTTCTTCTAAAGGAAACTGGATTTCCTTGGTCATTCCATTTCTCAAGAAATTCAACCCATGAAGGATAAGGTTGAAGTCATCTCAAAGATGCCGGCTCCAAAAATCTACGGGATATTTAGATATTTCTAAGGATGATGGGGTATTACCATCAGTTCATCCCTAAGTTCGCCCAACTCAGTGAGCCCATTGTCCGTCTATTAACAGTATAGCCCCTTTCTATTGGGGTGCTGAGCAAAAGGCCGCTTTTGAGACGATGAAACAACTATCACAACAACGTCCTATCCTACAGCACCCAAATTATAATAAAACAATTATTTTATTCACTGACGCCTCGGACTATGCCGTTGGGGCCATCTTAGCCCAATTAGATGAACACGGTGTAGATCATCCTGTATCCTATTTGTAAAATGCTTTCAAAAGTGTACGCAACTACAGTGTAACGGAGAAGGAGTGCCTGGCTGTTCTGTTGGCTGTAAAGCACTACCGCCCTTTTCACTATGGAACTACCTTCACTGTAGTTAATGACCACGCATCTCTAAAGTGGTTACAGAACATGAAGGATCCTTATGGTCGGATAGCTCACTGGGCTCTAAAGCTCCATCCTTATGACATAAAGATTGAACATCATGATGGAACCCATCACTTGAATGTTGATGGGTTGACTCGGCTACCAGTCCTTCACTAGGATAATATTGAGGCGGAGAGGTTACATGACCATTTTAATGACTCTCTATGATTGGGATTATGAGGATGAGCCTGTTCAAAAGATGTTAGCCTGGCACTCCTGTAACACTAAAGTTGAAGTTGGGAAGTAGTATAAGCAGGTGGGGACAAAATGTCTACCTTACCTTTGACCCTTGGAACGCGTACCTAATATCTTAGAAGCACATTCTAACTTAGGTCATGGAGGGGCAAAGAAAACCTATGAGTGGATTAAGGATGGTTTTACAGAGATGGAATGATGGAATCTATTGTTGATGTTTTGTAAGCCTGCCTTACTTGTAAGAATCAATTGGGCTTCAAGTCTGGATACCAATATTAACCAACTACCTCTCAACAACCGTTCCACACCATCAGCTTGGATGTAGTAGGTCCCATTTCTCACTCTACTAGTGGAACCAGATTTATCCTAGTAGCTATTGGCCACTTCACTAAGTTGGTTGAAATCGTGGCTCTCCCTTCTCTAACAGCTAAGGCCACCGCCACTTTTCTTACATCAACACATCTTCACCCATCACGGCAGCCCCCAAGTATTACTCTGCGATAATGGTAAAAACTTCACCTCCAGAGTAGTCAAAATCCTGGCCACATCGATGGGAGCACAACAACTTTTCACAGCTCCCTATAACACTTCCACTAGGGGGACAGTAGAAAGAGCAAATGGAACCTTGGTCTCTATTCTGCGAAAGATAGCCTCATCTGATCCTCTTCACTGATCAATACTTACCTAGCGCTCTTATGGCATACCAGATTATTTATCACCAAAATTTTTGAAAATGTCTCCCTTTCTGTGTCTTGTATGGGTGAGAACTAGGCATACCTGCCCTCTTATCTAGGGATGTATTCTCTTATAGAATTAAGGACCCAGAGAGAGTTATGAGAAGAGCAGCTCAGCTCATAATTCAACTCTACTCCAAAGCTATGACCGATTTAGCCAAAACAGTAACAAAGGAAGGGCAGGTTGAAAATGAGTTTCAGATTCCCTTACCCACTTTCCAAGCATCTGAAATGGTTTTTTACTACCATAACAGCATCACCCCTAGAAGCGGTAAACTTGGATCAATTTGGGAGGGGCCTTTCAACATCATCTACAAGAGAGGAAACGAGTAGTATATCAAAAATTGCTACTGGAATCACAATTAATAGCGTACATGGCTCTTATCCTCTGGCCCTACTTGCTCCCCAACATTCTTAAGGGGGGTGATGTCGGACATTTGCCTTTGCAGTCAAAAATTAAGAATGCTTTAGGACAAGTTCCGCCAAAAAGGGAAATGTCAGCCATTTGCAATTTTCTGATATTGCTAAGGGCTTGTATAATAAAATTAAAGTTGACGAGAATGGCCAAAAGACCCTGGCTGATTCTTGGTGGAACCCTGTAAATTGGGGCAACACCAGTTTAAAACCTGCATAAGCACATAGTAAAATCAAGTGATTGGATTTCACCAATCGCACAACAGACTCCCAGGAAACCAGCAGAAGGTACTCCCCCAACCAGCACTGAGTCCTTCACCACACCTGCGTGGGGGCCACCCCCTTTTATAGGCATAAAGCAGGCCCCCAAGGGGAAAAAATTTCTTGAGCGGTGATTGGTTGGGGTACATCAAAACCCTGCCACTTGGGTATATTCTGCCCCAAAACCCCAACGTCCGTTTACCAAAATTAACTAACTCTCCCCCATGATCTGATATTATCAACACCCATATTACCTAAATTTGAAAGCACCAAAGCTATTCCAAACCTATCCCTGAATCCCTCCGACCTTCCAAAAATTATATAAATATTATTTTTTGAAGGCTGGAAAGGGAAAACTTAATGCTTTTACACCTGCTTTTTATTAAAATATCTAAAAACCCAATTTTTATATTTATCTATTTTTTATTTTTATCAAATCCTTTGTGCAATCCAGTGGTGTAGCACCAAGTGAGCATACCTGAGCTGGATTCCTACAGCAACAGAGGTTGAGCTTTACTATAAAAGTGCTCAACAACAGAGGTGATTGAATCCCCTTTTGCAGGCTAAGACACATAAATACCTGTTTTTTCCTTTGTAAAGTCTATAGGGAGCCATATTCGTCATTGAGCGCTTATTTTCACTTTGCTCAGTGTGACGGATGGGATCTCTGAACACTGCCGCAAAGCAGTTAGGCAAGAGTGCTCAGGTAAGTGCCAACAGGAAGGATAATCCTGCTGTGGAAATGTCCCTAATCCGACTATGTGGGAACCACTTTACTATGAAAGTTTGAGCCACAGTCAGGACTTTGCTAGCGCTCATCAAGAGGGTTTGACCCCCAGAGAGAGCATATAATGACTGAATAACCTTGTTGAAGTCTGAGCTGTTGTCCATGTGTTATTCCCCTTAAGGTCTTAGTAAACTAATTTCTGATTTTGAAAATTTATTTCAAGTTTATTAAGTTTATTTAAATATACTAGAAGACAAAACTGCTTTATGCAGTTTCGCCAGCTCAGATTTATACTGAGCTTAGGGAGAATAGCAGGTCTTGTTCTCCACGGAGTCCGCGGGCATCTTCTCAATGACAGGCATAACTCAAGGATCTAGACCCTTGATTCTTTTATTGAGGCCCACTCCAGAACTAGGACTGGGTACCCTCCAGGTTGCAGAAACTTTTTCACATTTATTCTCGGCTTCAATTTGTTCTCAAAGCCCAGGTTGTTCTCTTCATCTGTATTCCTCAATAATGCCAACTGGTGTTTGGCGGCATCTGATTGGCCAGAGTGCCATTCTCGAGGGTTATCCTTGTTGCTCATTGGTAATGTTTCATTTGGCGGCATCTGGTTGGCCAGAGCGCCGTTTTCATGGATTTTCATCCTTTTCAATATACTTTAGGGCATTAAACTTGGCTGTAAAAGGTTGGCTGGAAATTTATGTCTGAGGTCCAATCCCTCATCACTGTATTTGGGAGTATTCAATTTTGCGGCATCTAGTTGGCTGGAGTGCCATTTTTGAGGCTTTCCTTCCTTGTCAGCCTCACAATTTGTAATTTGCTTCAATTTCAAGGCATCTAATTTGACAGAGTGCCATTTACAAAAATTGTAGCTGTTAAGCCCCTCTCCCTTGGCCTCGACCATTGCCCTAGGGAAGACTAGGGCAATGTGATGGTCAGGCAACGCCTTGACCATTACACTCAGGAGCTAAGTGCGGCCATAGTGGGAACCATTATCTCCTAAGATACGACTCAAGCAGAGAAGTCTATTTTTGAGTCATTGCTTGTCAGTTGACCCTTCCATTGCAGATTTGTACTCAAAGATGAAGGTTGAAATACTGCCCTCACGCAGGATAAACTTGTCCTGAAGGGGGTTATGAATGGTGGGTGAGGATCAATAAAGGCCTTGAGAAGAGTTCTTCTCAAGCCTTTTGAAGCGAGACAAAGCACTGATTAGTTTTTGCTCTAAAGCAGCTAGACTTGCTTCAGCACAGTAGTCATTCTCAATCAGGAGTTTTGTGGTGTACAATTCCCCCTGTAGTGAGCACCATTTGTTGGATTTTAGGATTAAATTAAGCTTTCTGGTGCGTTGTGGGCCTAAATTCCAACAAACATTTGCAGAAGAAATGTGTTTCTCTACTGCGGTATATTTATTATCAGGGGTTTCTTTAAGATATAACTTATAATAAATTAGAAAACTTATAAAACTTGGAAAAGAGGAGTTTTTTATATTGTTTTTTTGTTAGTATTGAAAATGATGTAAAAGAAAAACCCTATTGATATTGGAATGCTTATTATTTAAATTGTCTCAAGGCTCAAAGAAGTCAGATGAAAACTTTACTATAAGCTAGATGCATTTGAATTAGGAAATATTTGGATTTGGCCTATTGGATCTCAGGAAACTCTCTTCGTTTTTGTGGAATGGCCAATGAATTATCAATTTCCAGTATGATATATCCATGAGGTGTCGATTTTATGAATTTTACCCAATCATTGGGCGCAAAATTATTTCACCCTGTGTGACCCTTCAAAACCTTATAAAAGGAGTCAATCGCTGTGGTGTTGGTTTTAATATTTGATTTAAATGGGGGAGGGACCTCAGAAGGGCTTCCCAGATTTACCCAATGATTTAGTGTAATCTAATCATCCAAACCCATGTTTATTGCCCAAATATTAATAAAATTGTTACCCAATTTGAGGGGTTCCACTGGGAATTGACCAGGGTCTTTTGGCCGATATTTTCATTATTTTCTTCCAAAGCACTCTTATAAATACATCATTCTTAGAATTGTCCAACAGCGTTCATACTGTCAGCAGATTCCAATGGCATAGATAGTGCATGAAGGTTAAGTTTAAAAGAGTGCATAAAGTTATACTCTACTAGTATGCCAAGAAATCATTTCTAATAGCTGTTGGTCTATATAATTTCAGTATCAGTTGCCAAACTGGTGACACTGTCCTAAAAGGTCTTAAACCTTATCCAGAAAGTGGTTAACACAATCATTATCATTGAGTCTCATCAGGAGGAGCTCATTGTAGAGTTGCATAGTCAATAACCAGTACTTAGTAATTGAGTTTTTGCAATTTGCACCAGGTGGCAAATGGGAGGTTAAAGCTGTAACATAACCTTGCTGCTTTTTTTAATATGTTGGGAACCTTATAGAGTCATTGTCAGTCACTCACATTTTATTTATTTCTCCAAGACTTTTAAGCCTCCAACCATTCTTTGATTATGCCAATCTTACCTTTTCAAGGGTTTGCCAAGTGTAAGGCTGAATCAGCATTATGGTTGCAGCTTGGCTCTGGAAACATTTTTGGGTACCCTGGCAAGATTACAAATTTTGTCATGGAACTAGTAGATTCAGCTAGATTTTGCAACAGGTTAACGAAGGCATTAATAAATATCAGGATTCTCCAGTTTTTCAATTCAGCAGTTGTTGTCAGTCTTCCTGAGTGGCTTATTGAAGTAAACGCACTGAAAAAATAAATTAATAAATCAGGATAAATAGAATCATAGGAAACCTACTCTCTAAAATCTATTGTTTTATTAAGAAACTAACGACGGGTTTTTATCCCCTTTTTTAGGGGTTTCAGAGCCATTAATGTTCTAAGATATTCAGCAGAACTCAGTAAAAAAATAAATATTCATCAAACGGCAAAATTACTAAGTTGCTGAACATTGGATAATCTTTCAACAGTACAATAACGGCACAGACAGTACTTCATTTTATTGTACTAATTTAACATTAAATTTAAAGATTAATTATAAACAAACTTACTATTGGCCATCTATAGTATTTAAAGCTTTTTATACTATGACATTATTTTTTTGCCAAAATACTTTTGAGCTTATCCACAGCCATAAATCTATACATGGCAAAATAATTAAGTAAAGAATAGGATGGTATGAAAAACCTTTTCTTTCCGCTTGGAGTAACCTTTGAGTGAATTTAATTAAAAGTAAAAAGCAAAGTAAGCCTTCTAGCCTACAACTACCTTCCCTGTTCACTTCCTGATGACCTCAGATCTTCCGCTGGCTGCTCCCATGTGGGGCAGCGGCAAAACCCCACCTAGCATTTTCCATCCGGTGAGAAAAGATGCTCATACTGGTTTGTCCAGTCCCCCCAAATCATTGGGTCAGTTCATTCCGCCCAAGGATCTAGCCATCCACCTTGCACGTGCCCAGACAGTGCCTCGCAGCCCACTTGTTCTCCCCTTCTCCCAGCTGTGTTTTGTCTTTTGGATCATATCTGGGAAATTATTCCTATACAAAGAGAAAGCCATTATTGAATTGGAAATGCAGTGATGCTTCTGTCTGTTTCTATAGACTTCCACCCCTATAAGTCGTAATTTTATCTAAGCTTCATTTGTGAAGCTGATGCAGCCACCATGCCCCTGTTTTCCTGGGCACCCCTATTCCAACAACGTACACCCAGCTCCCCAAAGATACCACTATGGTGGTTCAATTCGTGGGGTTGCCACCACCTTCACTCTCATGGTTCTCCATGAGGAGTTGATGGAAGATTTGGCCGTATATAGCTCCAACCCTATCCTTAAGTTTGTGGTCATCAATGGGTCCACTCGCTTCACTGGGCCTTGGGCATTCACCACGATTAGCCCTGTCAGAAAAATGACTATTGGCTCTGCTAGTTGGCAGGCCAACCGGTATGAAGAATGGTTGGCCCTTGCCGTTTTGCCTTAGGAACAAAGCCAGCAGCGCCGGCTGACCCCTTGACATGTCACCTGCACCATTCAGGGATCCCCCATCATAAACAATAACTACAAGAATAAATATAAACTTATAACAAAAGTTAGGTTAGGCAAAGGGAGATGTTTATTGAAAGGGAAGCGCCAGGTATTATACTATTTACAACAGGGCTACTGCGCCCACCATTAACCTATTGGCTCTTCTGCTGGTTCTTCCAGCCAACCACTCTTTTTATTCTCCACTGCAATATTTCTTCCCTGGCGTCAATCCTATCGCCTCGTCCTTCCCAATGTCTAAATTAGTTTCAGCTCATCCTCAGACTTAAGTCTCTGGTAAGCTATATAAAAGATTAATCTATGTAATGTCAAGTTTGGATTCGACCTTCAAGCTGAAAATAATGCGCTGGAAACAGCTTTGGTCGCTTACTTTGACTTGGAATATCTTGGCATCTTGCCAACATTTATTCTCAACTTATCTCAGTCAATTGAAAAGAAATTACTTATTCTAGCAATGATTGGTTATAATAAATGAGGCTCTGAAAACAACCTCAGCTGCCTGAACTCATATATGTCAGATCTTCTGACATCAGTTTTTAGTAAGGCAGCAAATTCATAGATCTTGATTAAAGCAAATATATTGGCTTCAGCTTTAAATACCCTCAACAGTCCATTAATATTAAATTGGCGTCAAACATTAATTCTACTGACTGATACTAATTGGATCATCCTCAGCTATTAGTAGCCAATGATCCTTATACTACTTTGGGGCCACTGATTGGCCCCTGTCAAACCTACTTCCAAACTTGGTTTAATACTAATTTTGGCTCACCCAAATTGGGGAGCAACTAACCAGCAATCATATCAAATACAAAGAAATTCATTCAATGAGCCATTCCACTGGGATTGGATATATCATCCCAATAACGGTTAGTCATAGAAAGATTCCATCTGGTTAAAATTCTGATAAGCCCAAATTTCATGAAATTGCTTTGTCAATTCCCCCCACCTCATTCCTTCTGCCCCTGACCAGCCATTCATGGCCCACATCAAGAGCAGGCGGACCATCTATCCATCCTGCTTTGAGTTGAATCGCTCAAAGCATAAATGTCCCTCCCTTGATGCTTCTGCCAGACCTGCGTTGCCTTCATCTGGCCCCTAATACAACGCACACCCACTGTCTTTCATGTATTGGATACTTTCCTTCCCCCTCCCCTAAAGCCTGCAGCTGCTGCAGCGCCCACAGATGCCAATCAGTCTCCTCGCTCAGTCCAGTGCCACATGCAATTCAGCCAAAAAGTAGACATCTTGGACAACAGTTTAGTCCCATGCTATTCCTCAATTGACAGACACCGCCATCAATTCACCAGCATTTATTTCTGGTATGACTTGAAACCATGGTCCTCATTAGTTGAAACCAATGAAGTGAGAAATGTTATTGAAAAATCAAATGTCCACATCAAGGAACTTATCCAGGTACAGCACACCTTTCAGTTCCCAAGGCATCTTTACTGCCCCAGCCAGACGCCAATGTGTTCCGCCCTACCCACCAGCTTGCTGTAGCAGCAGATGATCACCCAGATAATTCTGACATCTGCAAATGTGCTGCCAGTTCAATGGTGATACTAGCCAAGGGTATCCCTCCTCCCATTATTGCCCCAACCCTGTCCCAAAAGGGCAAAAGTGGCATCCTTAACCTCCACAAACAAACAGCTGCTGCCATCCTAAAAGTTTTTGTTGCTTCACGGGACAAGCCAAAAGTCACCTATTCCACCACTACTTTGTTATCCCAGCTTCCTTCCATCTGCCTTCAAATGTAACAATGCTTATCACAGTACCTAGATGCAATCTTTTCTACAGGAAATTTACTCAACCATCTGATCATCAGCGATCTCCACCCACATGTCGCTGATCACCCCACACCATTGCTCACCCGCCTTAACCTACACTCTTACCTTTGAAGAGGACTCCAATACTGAGGATGAGCCCTCCAATCACCCTTACTCTTCCGCCATAATGGGATGAGTGGCTTGTTGCTATCCCATCTGGTTGGTTGTGATCACTTTCATTTGTGTTTTTCTCGCTCAGTTTGGGCGGTTGAACATTCTGTTCAGTTAGTTCTGTTTGTTCATTCTTTTTGCTCATCGAGCTTCAGTAACTTCTGTCCCCTGGTCAGCATAACTCAAATAACTTAAAAATAAAAAGGATGGCGTACAAATCTAAGCTTACATTGATCAGACCTTTACCCTACTATGTCTTATACAAAATTTTGTGTCAGTAGGGAAAAGAATCATCCACCAACAACTTTAGGGGACAACTCCATAGTGCTCAGTGGGATGAACCCAAAAGATAAAATCCTTAACCTGGCTTTTTCATTTAAGCTAGCTAACAACAAGAGATATAAGCTTTAAAAGTGATACCTTATTAATCTTTTTCTTTTGCTTGATAACACATATGAGCAAATTTAGAATTACAGAAGAACTAACCAACTCCAAAAAACTGACAAACAGAAAACCACCATTGTCCTTATCCTGACCGCCCGCTGCTCCAAAATGGGGCAGCATCAGAACCCCACTTAGCATTTTCTGCCCATAGGGGAAACGCTTTCAAATATGATTGGCCAGCCCACCTAATCCCTCAGGTCAATACATTCCCCCCAAGGATCTCACCCTTCACCTCGAACATTCTCAAATGGTGCCTTATAGCCCCCATTGTGCTCCCCCAAAGCATGATGCAATTTGGCCTCCAGATTGAATATAGCAACTTGTTCCCATACAATGATAAACAAGTAATTCAATTAGCCCAGGCGCTTATGCAGCCTGCAGGCTTTAGCAAATTCTGCCCCTATAAGGGGTACTTTGACCTTGGCTTCACTTGCAAAGCTGATGCTAAAATCACATTTAACATTCCCCTGGTGTTCCAGGAAACCCCCATCCCAAAAACTCGCACCTGGTTACCTGATGATACCACTCTTTTTTTTAGTACTAGATGGTATGATACCACTATTGTGGTTCAATTTTCAGGCCTCCCCACTCACCTCCAACCTGAAACTTTATACAAAGAAATAACAGATGGGCTGTTAATATATGGCGCTGACCCCTTTTTTACAATTTGTGCTTCCCAACAGAGCCAATTGATTAGTTGCCCCACGCCTTTGCAACCATATGCCAAATATCAAATGAAATCTACATTTCATTTCCCCCTCACACTATTGTCCCCTCTGTCCCTGACCACCCTTTCTGGGCCAGAGTAGAGGAGGGGCGCACGATCTGCCCCATTTTCTTTGACCTGGACCACTTAAAGTGGCGCTGCCCCACCATATCCCAAGATGGAGCCCACATGCTAGACCCCCCCATGATGCTCTCATAGCCAACATCAAAACCTTTTTAAATGGGGAACAATCCTCCCCCTCCACCCAAAATGTTAGATGCAACTGTCACGGATTCAATCAATAAGGAACTGACATGCCAAACTACCAATCCTACTCCAACTAATCAGGAGCCAGCATGGACCCCAGTAAACCAAAAAACTACCCAACCACCCTATCCAGCCCACCCATATTCTGATCAACCTATCATCTTCAAACAAAACCCCTGGGATTAACTGGAGGAAGTTGATGATCTGGGAAATCCCATCCATCACAAAATCGAGGCATCAGGCCTGAAACGTACCTAAACACAGAATATGCAGCTTAATTTCCAACTCGCCACTATGCTCTATGCTCAGATGCGGATAGCTTTTCAAAGTGACCACCAACTCACCAAAGAGGTGTTGCCTCCCCTGATTTTCACCCCCCTCCAAAAGGTCATAGTGAAATAAGTCACAGTTTTGGCCAAGGGGGTACCCGCACCTGTCCTTCCCCCCATTCAACAAATTCATAAAAAAAATTACTCTAATTCCAACAAGTTTCCCACAAGGCAGTACAAAAAGTTGTGATGGTCTCAAAATTCAGCCCCAAGAACTGCATCACCAGCAACAGCATTACCACCTTTACCACCCTTCCTAAAGTTCACCTCAAAGCTGAGAAAGCCCTTTCTGAATATATCACAACCCTCCTCATAGCAAAATACAAGCTTCCTGAGCCACTATGCTACCTTGACCCCCATTTGAGGATGCACCCATTCCCGTGCTCTCAGCGCTCTGCCATACACTGTCAACACAAAGGAGGAAGAAGAGTCTCCCAATTCTGACTCACCCCCCACCATGGACGCATAGCATTTTACTGCATCTGACCTGGTTGGTTAATTTTAGTTTTTTGATTCAGTTTGAGTGATCCACTCGTCTCTTTCTGTTTGTTTAAATTCTAGATAGTATTTTTGCTCCTCAGAGCTTGGTAATGTCTGTCCCCTAGTCAGCTTGCATTGGTTAAATAAAAGTGATACCTTATTAATAAAGTGCTATATATATATAGTAGTAGGGAAAAACGAGATAGAAGAAAACCATCCAGTTTATGAGTAAAAGAAAGTGAGCTTGACGTTCTAACAAAAGCCAATGGGAACGCTCAGTAAATTTTAATATGTATATTATAGTATATTTGAAACTTATAAAATGGAATTTGCTGAGCACCACATATAGATAAATACTAAATATTGTTATATATTTTATATATATGAATAAGAACCCATAGATTGAGGATTGACCCATATTAGGGCAAAACCTGACACAGATTTTTTATATATATAAAACTATTTAAATTTTAAAATAATAAGCAAAAATCTGAATGAAAACATGCTTCTAATCACAACGTTTGAGCACTTACCATCTAAAAATATTCAAGTCTGTAGTATCTTGGAGAATTATTTAGACCACACTTTAAAGGTCTAGAAAAAAGCTAAAGTTTCAGCTTTTGGCATCTCCAGAACTTGCTTATCTCAACAGGAATCTACATTAGTTTATGATCACTGATATAAATGACCAACAATAAAAGGATTGAAGCCCTTACTCAACAATATTACCATCTCACCCTTTTTTTAAATGTTGATAAGCAACGCCCAATTATTGGAATGTATAAGCAGATTTATCTCACTTTTCTACAGCATTATTAGCAGCCCAGAGCCCTATACTGTAATAAACGGTTTGATTGTTATGGTACCATAATTCTACAACTTAAGGGTTTTCCATCAAAGCGATGGTTAGTATACAATTTACCATTTTGTGAAATAGAATGAATTGTTTCATTTATACAGGTAAGTTTTTATATAATTCTTCAGTTTCCAGCAAGCCATTATTGATGGAATCCATTAGGATTCTACGCCTATTCTATTCACTTAATTTGACTTTCATTCTCTTTTAAATGTTGAGATAGCAAATAATATTGTTCCCAGTTTAGAATTCTATCTGCCACATCAAAAAACAACATAAACTTACCAATACACATTAAATTAATTTACTTTTGCAATATTTGTCATTTTATTTATCAGATTTAGCAATGACAAAGGAACCCCTTGACCTAATTTATAGCTTTGGTAGTATGTTGAAACTTAAAAGACCTTAAATTCAAAATTTTGGCTTGGACACTGTACCTCTGCCAATTGGGCTACAAGAGTCAGCTGTGCAATGCTAGGGATATAAATAAAGCTTTGTAAGAGAGAAATTTTATTAAAGTTAAGATTTGCCTAAATTGTCATTTAATTGAAATAAATTTATTTGGCTAGGGCTTGTGTTGGGACTTTTGCCCACATTTTCAGCCTTCTAGATTACCATGGATCACTAGGGGATAATTCCCTATGGCGAGTGAATTGGATATTGTTTAACCCCAATTTCAGGTTATTAATGTTTGGGGTATTTTATGTAATTCACCAGGATCATATCCAATGGGGATAATCTTTGTGAATGCTTAAGGTCTTGTTGGTCATAGTTGCTGACAAAATGTGGGCATCTGATAATTTATTTGATGTCTAACTATCAGATGTAACAAGTGGGATTGTTCAGGTTTCTTCACTGACCGATTGTGAATTTAAGGAGCAAGTTGTAAGGCAAGTAATGCCGCCTGCAACTAATAATTGATCAGTTGGTTTTCAATCTGCCAAAATGAGCAATAGGTCTCATTACCTAAGCAGGTCACTCACCAAATATATTTAGTTTTCTGGGATTGAGTGGAAAACGTTAGAGACACGTTTTTGACTTGTTCCGCTTTAGGTTTTAAGGATGTCTGACGAAGGAATCCTAACCGGATAGGGAAGACCATTGATGGTGAGATGACATAGAAAATTTATTGGCAACGGCTGCTGTTTCATGGCTGAGGCACCAACAAAGGGTTGGGCGCTGAATTCCCTCTATAAATTACCCTGATAATTTACAATAAAAAGGAGAATATAGCAAACTTCATTAAAGGTCATAGTTCTATACTTTTTCAGAATAATATGCTTGTGTGCTTTAATTGGGGACTATTTAGTAGGATAAATAGTAAAGATTGAGGATCCTTAGAAGAGAAGCTGAGCTTAGACAGAAATTGCTGTGGACTCCAAGAGACCAGAGGAAAGGCTATAAACTAGGGATCTGAGCGTGGATCATGTTATGCGGATAAGGGTATAATTCCCTACTGAAGACATCAAGAGATTTAAAGGAGAAATACAGGCTAAACATTGGACCATAATTAGTTATCTATTCAACTATAGATAGAAGTCTTCATATTATCAATTGAATATCATCTATTATCAGACAACGCGAATTGTGAGCAAGCTTAACCTGTGCAGTCAATTAATTTAGGGGTTATTAGTCTTGAAGATCAGTGAAAGCCCTAAATTTTAACAATTGGTGCTCACTACAGAGGTATAGTTGAGTAGGATATACCAGTACAAGACGTAGTACAAAGATGAGTTAAGTAAACTCTTTATGGAGCTTGCAATCATCAACAATAACGCCTTGAATTCTGCAAATTATCAATAATTTGCTGCCTTAGAGGAGAGAGTTACCAAGATTAGGGAAGGAGTCAAAGATGTCTCTAATTTCTGCCATTGTTGCTAGGGAAAGTTATGTCATTAAAGAAAAAAGAAGGAAATCTAGTTGGAGGAGTTTTATTCTGAAAACTGAATGTGAAGCAGATTGCATTTGATTTGGGCATTCAGCGCAGACAAAGAGAGTTTAAAGAGGCAATTTGAAGAGTTAAATTCTCATAAATGTGAATGTGAGCCCTATATGGCGACTGACGCCAAAGAAAGTACCCCAAGAACTCTAATTGGGGAAGTCAATAATTCCACAAAATATGTTGACCACATTTGCAGCCATTTGGGAGATGACTCCCAAAATTACTCCTCATGTGAGTAGAGTAGCTGAACCAAGAGTGGTGGTTGAAGAAACTTTGGAGGAATTTAGAGCTACGCCAAAATTACCCACATTCCATTGGGATAACGCCACTGAATTTTTCCGATTATTCAATGTGACAATTTTCATGTAAGGCAATCATCAAAAAGCTTTAATGGTGATGAACTGTTTGGACACTGATTGTCAGAACTTAGTGTTACCCCATCTAGAGGTGGACAGTTGGTCATACTAGGAGGCCAAGGTTGCCACATGAAAGAATTTGGAAGACCCACGCATATGTTAATGCGCAAACATAAATTCATGGGATTTTAATTTCAGAAGGATGAATCCTTAGTAAGTATTTTCAATCTATTCTACCAAGAATTGCAGATTTTGGTTGGAGTGAAAGCACAGGATGATTTTGATGCACTGATCGCATTAAAAACAGCTCTTCAGCCCTATTCAATTTACATTAAATGTTGTATTCCATGTTTGCAACTGAGATCATCACCTTGCAGTAGTGAATCATTTTTGGATATTAGGAGCTACATTTGATGCCCCTAATTGAAGCTAAAAACTAAGTCAAGCGCGAAATTTGAATCCTATGAAGGGGACTGAGAGAACTAAAGAGTCCATTAAGCAAACCGTGCCAGGAAATAAGCCCTTAAAGTTCAAGCGGATTGATAAGGAAGACAAACGCTGCTTTCAGTTTAGAGGAAAAGGATACTTTGCTGTTAAGTGCAAGAAGCCAAAGGAAAAGATCAATGTAGTCCAGGTGAAAGAGGCCAAACCCACACAGGAGTCAGGAAAAGGGCCCGCGGTCTAGATGTGGAACAGTCTAGAGCTGCAGATAAAACCGTTCTTCCTAATATCTTGCATGGAGAAATTGAAGTCAGTGTTCTATTTATCAATGATGATGTGCATGATCAACTGTAACAAGTGGTCAATTAGGATGTTAATGCACTAACAAGATCTGTAGAGAAGAGGATTGACCACAAAATAAGTAAGGAAGTTTCTTGGCCATATGCATGACAACCAGTGGATAAGATTTGAGCCACATAAAATCTGGAAGAATTGACTGAGGCCAGATAAAATGAGGCAAACCTGTATATCCCTTAACCCAATTAGGGAATTTTTTCCTAATTTATTGGCGAAAATCATCACACCCTTAATTCAGCGAATAACGCCGCTACACACTCAGTAAATAAATTTTACAATGCTCCAAGTGTACGTCTATTGATATCCTGGTTAATTAAGTATGAGTGCAGGTGATAGTTGACAGTGGAGTGCCTATCAATATTGTCTCGACCAAGCTAGTGAAGAAGATGAGAATCTCTCCTGATCTAGAACAAAAGAAAGCGTATGGGACAGCCAGGCCAAATACCACATCTTCTGTGGAGCGTATAGCGCTTTTCCACTCCAATTTGGATTTTTAGTGGTATCTGCCCAGCAATAGTTTTAGCCAACTAAAGCTACGATATTCTGATCAGGATGGAGTTCTACAAAAGTATGAAGTTAAATGTAACCTTAAAGATAATAACTGACCATATTGGGTAAGACGTTACCATTGGTTTATCAGAAAGATGGGGAAGCTCCACTGACCATGAAGAATGATTTCATCAGTCTGATTTACAATAACGGCAATATTCTGATTCACTACCAATTGGTTGGCTGAAAGTGATGAGAAATGCTGATGGAAATCCTGGAAAATTGGGGAATTCCGTTGAGGTTAAAGAATCTGAGAACCTTACCACTGGGATCACAGATGATAGCCAATACAGGATTGACTTTGGAGTTACCCAAGCTGCTTTATGGAGATCAGAAGCTTCTGGAAGAAGTTCATAATAGAGCCTTGGGTGGCTCCTGGAATATTTATGCTGGGCCATGGAGTAATTCGAGTTCTCCTGGTGAACTTGATTGAAAACATGATGAAGATTGAGAAGTATCTATTATTGCATTTGTGTCATGTTTACATGAACTAATTGAGGGCATAAACAGCAAAGACAAGGATGGCGGCAGGAGGTTGAAAGGGTCAAGTTGCAGGAGTTACTGACCTGAAGCACACCTTGGACCAACGCTGGGTATAAGCCAGATATGCTAGTTGGTCCAGGCGAGGTTCATAACGCGCAGCCCCTTGTAATGACTTTAGTGTTAAAAGGACGTGTTAACATATAAATGATGACAGCTTAATAACATACTCACTGAATGGGGGTTCAGAACCTAATCAGATTATAAAAGTTTCAACTCAGGTCAGCCTCAACTTCATTAAATTATTAGAGTTTGGAAAATATTGAAGTAATTTACCCTGTTAGATGGAAGTGTGCGCTTGCTGGTGCGCCTCAACTTATCATTACTTTCTCCAATGGATGATTCCCCCAATTTTGTTAAAATGATCCTTTGATACCACCCTTCTTCATTAAATGTCTTCTTTTGATAAACTCCTCATTAGCTTTACAGTTTTCCTTATGTTGGATTGGGCAAACCTGTGCACGGACCTTTTCAAGGAGGACTCACGTAATTTTAGCCATTTTTTGCCTTAAATTACAACAGCATCAGTGACAACGCTGGGCCGCCCAGGTTACCTCCATACTGAGGCACTCATGCACTCTAACCCTGCTCAAAGCTTGATTATTAACGCTCCTTTGGGGCACAGCCAAGCTTTGCTGTTTGTTTTATCTCTATTTATGATTGCCGTGCTAACCACCCTAGTCCTATATCACTTTAGCTCAAGCACCCTCTGCAGAGATATCTTCCCTTTAGTACTGATTATTAGTTCCCTTGCTTTGGTCCTATGCTCTTTGCGCCATCGCGCTGAGAGCTGGAAATATAGACACCCTTCTTACATTAGACAACCAACCCCTTTACTTTACATGCATGAACTTTTCCGTGTGGGACTTTCACAATGTGCAAACAGGGTGCGCCAGCTGTTGGTCATGGCCACGGTGGGGCTCACCCTGTTTTCTCATTTTGCCAATGGTTGGAGCATCTTGTCTTTATTCTTACCATCTCCTACTGGAAAGTACTCACCCTTCTTACCTGTACCTCTTAGATACAGACACTTCGGAATCCATTTATTATGATTCACCAACTTTCTACCAAAATTCACAAGTTAAATAAAAGAAATTCAGTTTATCTCTGCACCACGTTTGGAAAGTGCAGGCGGAATCATTGATGAAGTGCCTGGTGGAGAAGGCCTTGGATAATAGTGCACAACACATCGCCAAAATGGGTATGGTGCAGTTTTCAGTCCAAAACGCTTCATATAATGACGTTTCCTTATATACAACTGAGCCCATTATCTTCTCTTATGGATTAAATACAGAATCCATTCAGTGTACCAAATCACTTCAGATAACACAAGCTTGACCACAACAATGATCCGCAGAGCCCAGGAGGTGAAAAAAGAGTTACTTCTTAAAATATAAAAATGGTTATGCAGTTGTTGAAAATATGGTGGGAAATGTGACCTCAGTAGTAAGAGCGGCAAAATATCCCTCTCCATTCTGTGATGAAAAAATGTACCCTGGAGGCATGATTATGCCTGAAGAAGATTATTATGGTTAAGCGTTGGCATTGTCTGCTATAAAGAAAGACCATTCTGGATATTTTTTGTTAACTACTACCCTTTCATCCCTTTTAAGAAAAATCAGAACGACTATTTTGGTGGATACAAGAGCCTCTGAGGATTTCATTGGTCAATACCTAGCCGACTACAATGAGTGGAGTTACTTTCCAGGTGGTATGGTTAGAAGAGGGGTTTCCTAAGGTATTTTAACGCTAAAAATTATGGGTTTAGTGGACTATCAAGTTGGCAAATATCATTTGTCTGACCGCTTTCAAACTATCAAAAACCTTTTGTACCCCATCATTTTTGGGTATAGAGTGGTGGCGAACTTTTTACTTTAGATCCAGACTTAAAGACAATACCTTGTCCTTAACTCTGAAGAATAACAAGAAAAGTTAGTTGTCCCTTTGGATGAAGCAAAATTTCAGGGTGACTTGCCCCACAGGATTAATATCCACACTCTCAATCTTGCTCTTTTGCTGAAGTCCTCTTTAGAAGTTCCCCTACCTTCCTGTTTGGAGGGTTTGGAATTTTAGTTTAATGCGGCTCCAGACAATGTACTACAGCTCATTCATAATTTGATTACGAGCTCAAGCTCATCATTGATCTGGTGCATGTATCCTCCCTGATTTACCCTTTGACTGTACATGAGGAAGCGGCATTAGATGTATGGGTTAAGGAGCAGTTAGCCAAAGTGCGCTTTTTCAGCGAAACTTCCCTGTATGTTACCACTTTTCTTTGTGGAGAAAGCTGATGGTACCTTACTCTCATGTGTAGATTTTAAGAATCTCAACAACGTTACAGTACCAGACTTGAATCCTTTTCAACTGGACTCACAGAGTGCTCGCTATGTGGAGAAGGTGAGAGATTTCTCCAAACTAGATTGCCTAAATGGGCTTTTCTTTCCCATAACAATCACTTTATTTACTATGATTCGATTCAAACAGCAACTTTTGATAATCACAAAGGAGAGATGGGCGATTTTAATAATAAATCTAATACAACCTGGGCGAGCTTTGCATCAAGAGGTGCGCAAAACGGTGCACCCAAGGGTAAGAACCGCCCTGGAGGGGGACCAGGAACCCAAGCCGCCAAGAAACCACAAACTCAGACACCATCCGTGTTTATGGTATTTACTATAAAACAAGATCAATACATGTATATCCAATGTAACCAACCCCTTTCAAAGGTGGAACACAGGCTCCAACTCTTCCTTGGTGATGAGTCCCCAACCCTGTGGGAGAAAACATGTGAGGCACAGCCCTCCTTTTTCCCCCACGCGGTATATGTCGCCACTAACAACATGGGCTGCGGCTGGATCAATATTGATTTTGAAACATCTGAAGAAGTAGATGCTGCAGCAAATGTCTGCGTCAAAATTGCCCTTCCTGAGGGCAAAAAAATAGTGTGCACCACGCGCACCAGATGGAACAAAGCAAAAACTTTTTCATCTCCTTTGACTCACTCCCTACTAACCTTCCTCATAAGGTAATTAAGGAGGAGCTCTGCAAAGGGCTCATAGCCTATGGAGAAATTATGCAACTCGAATTACAACAATTTCGCCTGATGCCAACCCTGTGCACAGGCAAAGCTATTGCCATAATCAACCCGTTCCCCAAAGTGGAATATGACTTATTAAGAATCTCCCGCACAACAGAGTTTCACTTTGCGGATGGGGGACGGTCATCCACATTCTGAGTTACACTGGAACGCGCACCACCTATATGCAACCACTGCAGTTCATTGGGACACAAGGAACACGCATGCCCGTGAAGGAGGGCTTAATGGAAGCAGACTACTGTGAGGAAGCCATGGACAAAAGTAACAAAAACTTCGCCAGAATGACCGACGGCCACCACCCATTCCGCTGGGGTGAAGATGGACTTTACTACATCATGGACCCAGTTACACATAAAAAATGCAAAGCGGCACAAAAATCCTGCAAGCAGGCAGTGGCCGAGGTGGCAGCACACGCGGAATCATCCATCAACCCCAGACAAATTCAAGAGGACATTAAAGAAATACAATGAGCCAATTAATCAGAACAATATGCTCAGGTTGAAAATTTTTACAGCAACTCAACTGAGTCACCAAGCAACATCAATCATGCACACTTCGAGGAACAATTCATCTGCTATGGGCGAAAATGTCGTGCACAATTCTCCAAATTTGAACCCCAAAATTACAGAACCCAATCAGCACCCCGCATTGAACCATCATGAGACACATGCGGGAAAAGATAACGCATATTCCAAAAACCACAATTTCCACAAAAAATCAGGTCAGTTCAAGGGAACTGACATTGTCACTGATAGAGTTGGAATACAAATGCGGAGCATGGCAATATGAGCCACAGTGGGTTAGGGCCAGAGGGCCCTCCCAACTGCTCCTGAGGTGCCACGGGCACCTCAGTGTCAATAGGGACTCTAAACATCGTGGGAGCCAGGGCTCAAACGTCCCAAGACAAAAATCTGGACTTCCTGAAAAAACCCCTTGTAGACATCTTGGTCATCCAAGAAACCCACTGTCTACAGGGGGAAGAGGGATCCTGGTCATCCAGGGTCTCACCATCCCTATTGGTATGGACGTGCCATTATGGGGTGGTCGTCCAAAATAACAAAAAAATAAAAATCACTAACTCCTCATCATACCTTCACGTCTGCATCCTGGTAGCAACAATCACATGCCAAGAGGAAACAATCTCAATAGCATGTATCTATGCACTGTGCACCGCAGCTGAGAGAAAATAATTTCTAGAAACTGTTCCAACACTCACCCTCCCACCAGATACCATCCTGTTAGGCGACTTTAACTGCTGGGATAACTCCAACATGGACCAATGGCCTAACCCCAGGGGATACCCACCGGGGCACATTGAATTCCGCACAATGAAGGTATCCCTTGGCCTACAGGATGCCCTATCCCTCAGATCACCACTCCCTCCCCATATGACATGGCCCAACATATGCGAGGGAGCACTCATATCAATGAGCCGCATTGATCACATCCTCATTCAGCAATCCCAACAATCAAGAATTTCCAATTTTACAACAAAAAAGTCAATTTTTCTGACCACCGACTTGTTTTGGTGCAGCTATCACCAACCCAAACCCACACACAGGTATCGCCCTGGAGAAAGCTACACCCAGAAAACATAAAAATACCCAAAATATCCGACTGTGTTGAACATGAGGCCACAAACCCAGAATTCACAGCCCCATTCACTTCAGGTCCCATCATAACCTGGACAAATTTCAAAAAGGAACTAAATAAACAAAACCCAACATCTTGCATCACATAAGTACACCACTGACACAGCCATAATTAGGCGTACCTTGGTGGAACTGGACCACCTCAAGCTAAACACCCCGAGATCCAGTTATAGCCCCAACTGGGGATGCAAATGGGCGGAAATATCCGCCTGACTAAACACCCTCATCTTCAAGCACCAACACAGAATCAAAGTATTGAACAAAGGTAAGTTCATAAAGGAAGGCAAAACATGTTTGACATATTTCTTCCGCCAATTCCACTCACACGGCAACCAGCCTGTGTGCACACAGGTCTGTAAGACTGATGGCACCGTGGCACTGACCCTAAGGAGGTCAAGGCGGAAGTACACTGCTATTACACTGAATTATACCAATATGATGACGGACCCACAAAAAATCACAAAATTTATACAAACCGCCAGAATACAAAGCACACCGCCGGACTACAATATACTAAATCTAATTACATAGGAGGAGCTTTGGGATACAATCCGCGGTGCACCACGTAGGAAATGCCCAGGGCCTGATGGGATACCCTACAAATATTACAAAAAATATTTTAAGCAAATTGCCCCCCTCCTATCGGCGTCTATGAACCAGTGCTTGCTGGAAACACGCCTCCTACCTGATGGCCATGAATCATATGTCATAACCTTATATAAAAAGGGTGACAGATTGGACCTGGCCAACTGGCGTCCAATCGCACTTTCTAATACTCATACAAAAATTTTAACAAAAATTTTAGCAGCCAGATTAGGCACAATAGCCTCTAACGTCCTGTCACCCAACCAGTTTGAGTTTATACCTGGGCGCTCAATATGGAACATCATACACCCTGTTGCAAACATATGTCAGTCCAAAGCAACTGGAGCCCTGGTCTTCTTAGACCAGGAAAAGGCATATGACCGTGTTAGTTGGCCATACCTAAAGGAATGCCTACACTCTTTCAAACTCCCACCCAGATTCATAAACTGGGCGATGCTCCTTACAGAATCTGTAACCATGGCTGTATGCGGCCCTGGCTTCCTAACTAACAATATCACACCACACAGAGGGCTCAAACAAGGGGACCCCCTCAGCCCACTGCTGTATAATTTCAGTTTTTGATCCACTTCTCCGCGTAACTGACTCATGCCTCATGGGCATAACTGCACAAGGCCAACCAACAGTCAAGATACTAGCCTTTGCGGATGACTGCATGGCAGGTATAGCTAACAGCAATGATGCCCAACAGCTGGAACGCACCCTAGAGGAAAACTCCATGGTGAGCAACGCATCGCTCAACAAAAGGAAAACAGAAATCATTCTTTTAGGCAAGTACACTAACTACTGGGCTACAACACCAGAACCTCATACCCCCATACAAAGGAAAAACCCACTCATCTTACCCTTCACATCACCTCCCACCGCCACTCCTGTCCACCACCTTTGAAATATGGCTGGAAACAGGGGGATATGCTAATGAGACAATGGAAAGCAACCTACTACAGCAGGTATCCAACCACGTCGCCTCCCTCAAGGGAAGATCCTCAGGACTAACGGGGCGAGTAACACTTGCTAACTCACTCAACCTCCAAATACCATGGTACCCTGCCCACACGATCACCTTCTCACCCATCTTTATAACTTCAATCCGCGCGCTCATCCAGGGCTGTCTGTGGCCCAGATCCCATCCTCCCATATGGATGGAAACACTCTTTGGCCCACGCTCAAGTGGAGGCATGGGACTAATAGATTTTGAGAGCCATGCCAACCGCATCCTGGGTACCTGTATAAAGGAAGTCCTTGCCCCAGACCTCCCGCAACAACACTGGTCCAGGGCAGTGAGGACTAACTTCGCACAGGCGCTCAAATTAACCAACCCACATAGCCCACCCAGACTACTATCATACCTTGGTAAACACCCTACCGCAATGGGCCCGCATGGAACCCCCCTCACTTCAAATACATCCTTCAAACCATCCGCCGCATGTGATGGACCGTAGAGAACACTGATACTGTGCAGGGAAGGGGATGACCCAGCCCCCACTTCACATTAAGAAATCAAGAAAACCACCCCCCTGAGAGACATGTTTGCTATGACCCCAACCATTGATAGAATCAAATACCTAGATGCGTTGGACATCCCCTACGAATTAACCACACAGAAAACAGTGTGGAGAATGACGCACAACCCACTCCTACAGCCGAGGGTAAGAGCCAACGCCTGGCGCTGTCTGAGAAGGACCTATAGGATAACGGACCGCTCCAATTCCCTCCACGCAACCTGCGCAGTATGTGGAGGGAGGGCTCCCTGCATCACCGCCTAGAAACATGCTCCCCAACCAAAGCCATATGGCAGGAAGTCGTGCGCCTGCTTAAGCTCCAAAACGAGCAGGTTTTTCTATATCAAAGAGCCTCCTCGCGCTCCAGATCGAGTCACCAATCCCAACTATCCTCCGCTCCCTAATGATACCCATTGCAATGTGGAAAATCCACACCATTGCCTTAGATGCGTTCAAGGGCACAGTCCCAACCATCCATGGGGTTATCAACAGGTTCCACGTCCACTTATTGGATCACTTCCAAGTCTGGCTCTATGGATATATGAGGCCAAGGCAACAGGCGCTCATAGAATCATGGTTCCCACTTTGGTTCCTCCGCACAGACCCCTTCATTCACACCTGCTCATAGTGGGGGAAACCCCCTCGGAGTAATGCACCAACCCCCTATACCAGGCAGTCCCGCTGGCAACAGGGGTAACCTGAGTACCCTGGGGTGCCCAATTTTATCTATCTTCGTTTTCCATATATAATTGGTAATGCCCGTCCCCTGGTCGGCTTGCCTTGGTTAAATAAAAGTAGATTGCCTAAATGTGTTCAATCAGATATGGATCAAGAAGGGCCAGGAGTGGCTAACCGCATTTTGTACCAGAAACGGAATTTTACAACTTTGGATTATGCCCTTTGGGTTTAAAATGCCCCTGCTATCTTTTAAACGCCATATTGAGGCGGCTTTGGGGGACCTGCTGTGTGTATGCGCAGTAGCCTTCATGGATGACATTCTTGTATTTTCCCCTGACAATAAGTCCCATGCAGACACCTTTGGTGTGTAGTGGAGCGTTTGAGCGCAGCTTATCTTAAACTGAAAATCAGTAAGTGTGAATTCATTAAGTCCCAGGTCACTTCCTGAACAACGTCATGTTTAACCAAGGGCACATGATAACTCATGACAAGGAGAAGGCGATTCATGAGTGGCCCATTCCAACTTCAGTTAAGGAATTAAGGAGTTTTTTGGGAGGGTGTGTACGTTCCTAAAGAAGTTCACACCGAATCTTTCTGAAGTGGTGGTGCCCTTGTATAAGGCAAGTGGGGCAAAAGTACTCCAGTGGTCTCCAACTTTGCAGGATGCCTTCCAAGCGGTAAAGTGCACTATGCTGTCCACGTCCATCCTTCGCCATATCAATTCCAATAAATAGTTTATTGTGGCTTCTGATGCCTCCAACTTCGCCAAAGATGAAGCCCTTATACAAGTAGGTGAAGATAAAATAGAGCATCTGGTGGAAAATTAATCCGGGAAGATGTCTTTGCCTGAGTTAGATTACGGCGTATATGATAAAGAGTTACTAGCAGTGGTTGTGGCGCTGATTTATTGGCGTCATCACTTGCATGGCTCACCCCAATCTTTCTGCATAAGTACAGACCACTGTGCCTTGCTGTACTACCGCGCTCCTCATGTCTTGACCCAACGGCAAACCCGCTGGCATGAGACCCTAGCCAAATTTGTGTTTTTTATGAGTTTACTAATGGCAAGTAGAATGGTTTGGTTGATGCTTTGAGGCAAAACCATGCACTAGCTCTTGATCCTAAGGGGTAGATGTGCATAATACCCATTTGATGATACAACCGGGTAATCTTGTGTCTCAACTTCCCTCTCCCTCAGTCAATGGGCTGGTGCTTGCTACTCTGTAAAATGCGGAGGAATATGGTATGTTCAGAAAGGTAGCTCTTTCCCAGAATTTGTCAGCCAAATATGCTATATTCCTTGCTAAGAGCGCTTTAAATTAGGAGCATATTACTAGGGGTTATCACGTGAAGAATGAGATGGTGTGTTTTCATGGTCGCTTATGGGTTCCCACCAGACCACTTCACCTGGAAATCATCTGGTGCCATCATAGTGGATACACCGTTGGTCATCCTGGGAAGACGAAGACTCTAGAGCTAATTTATTGACTTACAATTTGAAGGGGTTAGTCGCACAGGTGGCCAGTATTGTAAAGAGTGCCTGGTCTGCAACCAAATGAAACTGAATCGCCTGCCACTAGTGGGGATGTTGGTAACAGTTCAAAAGGCTGAATGGCCTTCTCTATTGGTGGATTTTTTGGGAACTTCCTGTGTCTGATGGCTACGATGCCATCATGGTAGTGGCAGACCGTTTTATGAAGTTTGCCCACTTTTTTTCCCTGAAAAACCACAGTCACTGGGGGTGAGATGGCTAGGCTCTTTTTCACTCATGTGTTTGCTCTTCATGGGTTCCCCCAAGAAATAATTAGCAATCATGGGCCTCAGATTACCTCCGTATTTTTTGGGAAAAGTTGTGTAAGACTCTGAAAATCCGTCTAAGACGTATAACTGCCTATCAGCAAATCAGATGGGCAGACGAAACGAGTGAACCAGTGCCTAGAACAATTCTTGCGGTGTTACACTGCTGCAGATCATTCACGTCGGATTTCTCATCTCCCCATGACCCAATTCAGTTATAACAACGCCCAACATGCATAAATTGGTTGTTCCCCTTCTTTGCCAACTATGAATTCCCACCTTCAACATGGAGCCCTAATGTGGATCCAAAGTGAAGGCGATATGGACTTTGCTAAAAGGATCAATAAAGTACACCAGGGGGTGAGCACAAATTTAGACGCAGCCATGCAGACATACAAGGAGAACACTGATGGTAAGAAATGAGTTAAACCAGTGTATAAGGAAGGAAGTCTTTATGTTGGATGCTAAAAACATCCCAATAAAGCAACCATGAAAAATACTGGGACCAAAGAGGATTATGACTTATTGCATTGTCATAAAGGTGGGCCACGCCTCTTACCAGTTGGACCTCCCTCTTCGTTTTGAATCTTTTCAGTCTTCCATGAAAGCAAGCTTATGTTGTTTGAATGTCCCTCACCAGAGATTCCCAAGGCTTATCTCGGTTATGGAGCGCCTGAGTGGGAAGTGGAGGAGATTTTAGCTTCTTGTCAGGTAAGAGGAAGACTCAAGTATCTTATATCCTGGAATGGATCTGATGCACCGGAGAACAGTTTAGTCCCTGTGCATGACTGCGCCCATGCCCAAGATCAAATTGTAGGATTCCATGAGCGTTTTTCTAAGGCCACAGGATCTAAGTCTAAGCAAGCCGTTGCTGCCATGAAGTTGGCCCCTGCCCACAAAAACTAATCCTTGGCAAATGAACCTGGAGGGGGGTGGAGCAAAAAAAGAGGAGAGGGCAATGTCATGTTTATATGTTTTAATTGAGGGAACTAACAGCAAAGACAAGGCTAGGCGTCAGGAAGTTCAAAGGGTTAAGTTGCAGTACCTTCCTGACCTGAAGCACACCTTGGACCAACGCTGGGCACAGGCCAGATATGCCCAGGTTGGTCCTGGTGAGGTGCATAACGCCCAGCCCATTATTAAGGCTGTTATAATTTTTGGTGGTGTTGTTAGGATCTGCCATAAGGGTCACATAGGTTGAACCCATTGAAAAACAAAAAGATGATATAGGGATCATTGGTCCTCTAAACACACTGGAACAAAAATAAATTAGGAGCAATTACCCTGACAACACTTTTATTTATTTTTAATAAATACAGCAACCCTTTATGTTCCACTCTCTCTCAAATCTTAACAATCTTTTCTCTTTCAATCACGCAATCTAGCTTATATATCAGCAACTTCAGAAGAAACCATTACTTATCTTAGACTATGATATTCCGCCAAATATCATTGGTTTTGACATGTTATTCTTTAATTCACTATTGCCTTAGTTTGAGGCAATCTAAATTATATTTATCAAATGTTGACATTATCTTTTCACCTTATTTATAAGTGATCCAATAATCCTTTTTATCTCAATATCTCCTCATCTCAAGGCACTAAAATACTTATAATTAACATCCTAAACGGTGGATTCTCACCATCATGCCATAACTCTTCAGGGCTTATCATCCAGTCATAATAGAATCCTAACAGTACCCCCTTTTGACTAAACGATTAGTCTCCTATTACTTATATGCTTGAGAAACTTCACATGTATGTGGTTAATGATTAGACCATTTTCTGGGTCTTTGATGGTGTATGCGTCAGTGCCAGTTTTCTCGATTATTTTTAATGGACCAACTCAGATGTTGGCCAGCTTGTGTTTTCACCCAAACCCATGCTAATCGTGGAACAAAACCAACTCACCTTCTTGGAACTGGGCCAACCTGCTACGCCATACCTGATCAATGGCTTGATACTTAATCTTTTTGGCCAAGCTGAATGAGTACGCTTCCATTTGTAACTTGATGGATTTGTCATCAAAATTTATCATGTTGCAGTGGGGATCCATTCCTCTGGTATCTTCTATCACAAATAAAGCAATTCCAGAAAAGCAGGTTGTCATCCATATAATAGTTGGAAGGGACTCTTTCCTGTGGCATAATGATAGTTAATATTGTAAGCAAATATGGCGTTAGACAGGAGAAAGCTCCAATCAGAGGGTCTATTGGTCACCAACTTCCTAAGACAGTTCATCAGGGTTCCATTGACCCATTTGACCATTCCGTTGGACTCAGGGTGATAAGTGGTCACCGCAACCCTGCAATTGTTTATTAGCTCATACAACTTTGGAAGGATGTGAGAGGTGAAATTGGTTCTGTTATTGTTAAGAATGAACTGAGGGCAGCATGTTGCTATATAATACATTTTATTACGAACTTGGCCACTGTGACTGCCATAAATCACATATTGTCCATGCTTCAACCTACCTGGTCAAGTGGTCGATAGCCACCAGAATGTAATTACATAGTTGCCTCCCATTGGCAGAGGGCCAACGACATCAAGGGAAACCGTATGCCAAGCAAAATGTGGTTTCACTAACCAGTATGAGGTCTTCTGGCAGAATGCCTTTTCTACTTGGCACTGGTGGAAACAAGAAATGGTTTCAAGCATGTCAAAGTTCATGATTCCAATAGTACTGAGGGCGTAACAGTTCCCTTTTCTTGCACACACCACAATGTCTGATTGCCTTAGAGGCGCTCATAATAATCTCAGGCCGTGCTGAAGGTCACAGAAAGTTCACCCCAGAATTGCCAATCTGCTTGTACAGTTCCCCATTCCAATGGAAGGTATTTTCTCGCATCTCTTTTAACACATTGATCACTTGGGGTAATTCTTCATCATATTCCCCACTGAGCATCTTAATGTACATCACATCGCTGAGATCTGCCATCACAGCAATGGTTGGCAACTGAGATAAATAATCAGCATTCTGATGCTTTCGCTCCTGGGAGGTGAAGGATATTAAAGTCGTACGCCTGCAGCTTAAGAGCCCATTGAGCTAACCGACCTTCAGGCTCCTTGAGGTTCTGTAAACAACGTAATGACGTGTGATCCGTTATGACTTTAACTTTGACCCATGTAAGTAGACCCTAAATAGCATATACGTGTAGACACCACTAAGCACTCCTACTTGGTCATGGTATAGCTACACTCATGGCAGTTCAGGATTTGACTGCAGTATGGAACGGTGTGCTCCTCTCTTCTTTCATATTTCTGAGAAAGGACCAGCTCAATAGCAGAAAGAGACGCATTTTTCTAAACAATAAACTCCATATCAAAGTTCAGATAGCATAGCACCGGTGCACTGATCAGCGCTGTCTGAAGTATTTTTGAAGGCGTATTGATGACGTTCCATCCATTTAAACATGGTATCCTCTTTAAAAATTCAAATAGCGGCCCCAATACAGTTAAAGTTAGGGATGAAGCGCTGGTAGTAGCCAACATTCACAAAAAACCTGTATGTCGCACTTACTATTAGGTGTAGTCATTTTTGGATGTCCTTCACCTTAGCCAGCTGTGGCTTCAGCTCCTTGGAGTCTACCACAAGCCCCAGGTATACCAACTGATCTTTGAAGAAGTTACATTTTCGAAGCTTAATTTTAATGTTTGCCTCAGCGAGCCAGTGGAATACTGATTCTTGATGATCAAGGTGCTCAGAAAAGGTTTGGAAGAAAACATTGATATTGTTGAGGTATATGAGGACACATTACAGAATGAGGTCACCGAAGATAGTGTCCATGGCTTGTTGGAATGTATCTGGGGCGTTACACAGCCCTTGGTGCATATGAGTCAGTTGTAAAAGGCCTTTGGATGTGATTACAGCACATTTCTCCTGTTCCACCAAAGGTAACTCAATTTGTCAGTAAAATGATATCAAGTCCATACCTGAGAAAAAACAAGCTCCCTAACCAATCCAAAGCATCATCAATCTGAAAGGGGTTGTAAGTTCTTTTTTAATACTATTGAGCTTCCTGTAGTCTATTACTATGCAGTCGGTGACATCCTTCTTTTTTACACTCAGAATGGGCAAAGCCCTTGGACTCTTAAATGGTTCGAGCATCCCTTGCTCCCACAACTTATAAATTTCCTTGGTGAGAGCATCTTTTGCTGCCCTCTATCATCTTATTGGCTGAAACCTTGTGGGGGATGATGTCCTTTATCCAATCAATGGACCACCCCCAAACACCTATGTTGTGGTCATTGACAGTGAAAATATCCTTATAATTCTGAAATAAAGCTACCTCTTGGTCTTTTTGTTCTTCTGGCAGCCCTATTAAATTCTCCCATGGACCACTGTCATTATCCAGGGAATCGACTTGACAGTTAAACCAAATTCATCCAACAAACCAAACTCGTGTACTTAAAGGACCTCCTCAATTGGGGTCAAGTGTAAATATGGTGCTATTTGGTGTCAGCGAATTTGCATTGGTTTACTCTGGAGATTTTCTAACAAAACCTTGATCTCTCTATTCCCTGATAGTATAATCCCTGGAGTTACATGAGGCTCAAGCCGCGTTTGCTGATAGGGACCAATGACCTTCCCATAAAGCCTATCTGGCTCCTCCACCTTAACTCAGTGTTCAATAGAACTTGGTGTCCGGAAGGATAGATATAGGCCCTACAGCTCGGAGAGGTAGCCCTTGATATTTGTATATCTGCTGGGGAAAGGGCCAAGTCTTACTTTTGTTTTGATGATAGCGGACAGGAGTCACTTCCTCACTATAAGCAAGATTGATATGGCTCATGTGCACTGGATCCTTCAGCACTCCACTAGAGGTAAATTAAATTAGGATCTGCTGTCCCAAAATTTTGAAGGTCTTCTCCGTCATATAAATGATAGCCCTGAAATTTCACAGGAAAGCAGTTTAAATGAGCAGGTCATAATTATTGTTTGGTAGCACTATCGCCGGAGCTACAATGATAATTGACCCAAAGTCCAAAGGTAGCGCGCTGTACACCCCCTCAGAGACTGTGCTTTATGCTCAAGCGGTCCCATACACCATTTGATGGTACACATCAATGTTTTAGCGTCAACTTATACATCACCAAGTAGAAACTATGTTTACTTGAGCGCCTGTAACTATTATATCGCAAACTCTTTTTTCACTACAAAATTATCTCAGTATATAGACTCTGAATAAGAAAAATATTGACTGTTTAATATGTGGTCATTTACAGGATCTTTTTTCCCAAGAAAAATCTTAATCCTCACCAGCCTTGGGGTATTTTTTAACAATGGCGTCTACTGGAAGGGTGACGTTTACTCATTTCAGGGTGGCCACATCTGTAGCAGGATCCAGCTTGTCAGAAGAAGCTTGATTGAACATTTGGCAGGCGTACAGCTTTGGTTGCTCCTGAGGTTCTTCATCTGCCATGGCCTTGGCTTTCGCTTGTGTCAGTACATTCACTCCTCAAATAGTTTGCTGGTATAAAATCCTGTCATTGTATTGAGGGACTTCTGTGGGATATACTACTATTGATTTGAGGACGTTCTAAGCTGGGATAGTGGAGATAGAGAGTCCTGTCTCTACTCAGCTCCATCTTTTCCCTGATAGTATTGATCCTGTTGCATGTAGTGGACACGACGGTTAGAGCAACTCTGTGCCAGGTGCTCAGGGGACCAAATACATAGCAAGTAACCCATAAGAGCCGCGCCCTTGGTTCTCATAAGATGGTCCAGACTGCTAGTTGGGTTAATGTTCAGCGTAACTTGGGCCAGGTCAGTAGGAAATTGCTGTTGCTTGGTGTAACTAGGTCCAGGTCAGTAGTTGGGCTTCTGGAGATTTTCGTGGCCAGCCTGGGGTGGAAGTCAAACGGTTGGGAGTAATTTGGTCGAGGATGATGCACAGAATTATAGTAAGGCCAGTAGTTTCTAGGCTGAATTTGGGCAGGATGAGAATACACCCCCCAAATAAAAAGGGTTGATGGCAACGGCAGTATGTTTCCACTCTGTATTGAGTGGAGGAAAGTTTTAAGATATTTTGTATAAGAACTGCGCAATTTTGAGCAGAACATCGTCATTCAAAATTAAAAACTTTTTTTTCTCGTTGCAAACACTTTTGCAACCTATTCAATTCAAGACTAAATCTAGTTTGATAATCTCATAGAGGGGATTAGTCTGCGCCCATGTCTGGGAGCAGTTGGGCAAGCAAGGCAAGAGGAGCAGGCGGAAGGCCCGCGGCCTCTAACGTTCAAAAACGCCCCAGAGAATCCGGTGGAATAGAAAAAAATCTATAAAACTGGAGGTCACAATTTCCCCGGAGATACTCATGTGGCAAGCATGATGCAACCAGTACATCAACACGCCACATTCCCAGCCACTTTCATTGGTGGAATTCGGAGTCCGTGTGTATCTGGACATCCAAAAACAGCCCTATGGGAAAAATTTTGTGAAGATGTAAACAAAATTTTCCTGACCGTGGTGTACGTTGCACCTCACTCCATGTCGTGCGGTTGGCTGGACCTAGGCTTCAAAAGCAAAATCGCAGCAGATGAGGCTGCAGCGGTGCGCATAGTGGTTGACACTCCTGAAGGGCAACGGGTCGTTGAAACTAAACGCATCAGATGGACAAAATCAAACCAAATTTTCCTCACGTTTGACTTTTTGCCTACTACGGTAAAATGTGACATTTTGGAGCAACACCTGAAAGATGGTCTCGCCATATATGGCGAAATACAATCTTTTGAAATGCAATGTTTCACGCTGATGCCACACCTGTGCACTGGCAAAGCCATCGCAGTTCTGACCCCAACTGAGGAGATCGCGAAGGACCTAACCCAGATCCTGCACTCCACCTTTATTGACATTGCAGGGTATACCACCCACCCATTCTGGGTAACCGTGGACAGCGCACCCCCCATTTGCACCCACTGTGACGCGTTTGGCCATAAGGCACATGCATGCCCCATCAAAGAGGGCGTCACATTCCAAGAGCACCCCTCGGCAGCCATGACCAGCGGAGAGGCGCACTACGAACCAACCACAAGCACCAAGGAGGCTTTCCCATGGGGAGCACAAGGCTGCTACCTATTGGTAAAGCCCATCTCCCCACAGGAGTGGAAGAAGGCCAAGCAGGCCCATAGGGCCATGGCCAAGGAAGCGGCCAAGGCCACCACCGACATCCCACACTCACAACGCCAGGAGGACATGGAGACCTTCGCGGCGGAAGCAACTTGAGAATCTATCATCCAATCAGATTGGGAAGCCCATGCCGAGTGGGCCACTCAATCCAGAGGATCTGATGTGAGATTTGATCTCACCCAATCGCTGCACCCAAGCTCTGGTTGAAACTGACTTGGGACTTATCCCAACTGAAAAAAAATTTTGCCAGCTCGATGGTGCACCGCTCATCCACACCGCAAAAAATTCGTCCAACGTTGGGAAAACAAAAAGCAAAGGCCAAAGCCAATGTGACTCTTTCCGCAAAAATTAATAAAAACCCTGATAGCGTTGCTGCTAACACCCACGCTGCTGTGAAAGCCCATGGGGACCTGGAAGAGGCTGGTGGGCCCCCGGGCCCACCCCTCACCCTAAGGTGCAATGGGGGAAAACCTTCACTCTAGGGATGCTGAATATCGCTGGACTCAAGGCCTCCCTGTCCCAGGCTAGGAAACTGAGTTTTTATAAAACAATTTACCCGTGGATATCCTGGCCATCCAGGAGTCCCACTGTCCACGAGGTTCCAAGGAAGCTTGGAAAACAATGCTCCTACCATCCCTATCCTTTTGGTCAAAGCACTGTGGGGTGCTAATTCGTAAAAACAATTTTTTTCAAATTTACATCTTCAGAAACATTCCTAAATGGCCGAGTGCTCGTTGTCACCTTCTCATGGGCTGATGTTGCACACACAATCGTCAACATTTACGCCCCAAACGGTGCACATGAGCATCAGGAATTTTTCTCAACAGTCAAATTCCTTCTGCTACCCCCAATTCCTTCCTAGTTGGCGACATGAACTGTTGGCTAACCTCACCAACGGACAGGTGGCTGCCCTCACCCCACGCCCCACAGGGTCACGTAGAACTACGCGTTCTAAAAGCCACCCTTGGGTTAAGGGATGCGCTGCCGTGACATGCCCCACTGCTCGAAAACATGACACATCCCTACGTCCATAATGGCCAATTAAGGTCCATGACCCGCATTGACCTTTATTCTAGCACTGGTGAAATTCCAACCCCACATCTCCCACTTCAAAACAATGAAAATGGAATTCTCCAACCATCAACTGGTCTCAATAACATACCACTTACCCGTCACAGTTGCAAAGGCCCCACATTGGTGCAAAATCCGCCCCCCGAGCTCGCATCGCCAGGATTTTCCATGTGGGTGGAAGAGGCAACTTTAGCGGAATCATTTGTTGCACCATTTTGCGTGGACCCCATTTCCACATGGGCAACTTTTAAAGAAGACACCATCCACCACTATTGCCATCTCTCCTTCAGACGCTCACGAGCCACATCAGCGGTTATATCGCGCGCACTGGCAGAATTGGCCCACTTGGAGTCCAACATTCCAGCCACAGGATATAGCCCTGCATGGGGCCAGAAGTGGGCGGAGGCAGCCGCCCACCTCAACGCACTCGAAAGACAACACAAACATTGGGTTTGTGTCCAATACAGGGCCACACGCATCACTAAAGGTTACAAGTGCACCGCATACTTCTTCAAAAAATTTTCGCACCACGCCAGAGTGTGGCCTGCACACAGGTGTGAAGATCGGATAATTCCATTGTGGACACACCGGCTGAAGTGGCAATTAAAAATGCAAAGATATTACTCCAAGTTATACTGAGCTGAACCAATTCAGCTGGCCGAAATGGCAGAATTTCTCAACTGAGCTCATATCTGCACCATTTTCAGATACCCGGAAATATTGAATTTAATTACTCCAAATGAATTATGTACAGCCATTCGCGGGGCGCCAAACTGAAAATGCCCAGGCCCAGATGGCATTCCATATGAGTTCTACAAAAAATATTCTAAATATATATCCCCATTGCTGCTAGCCTCACTCAACCAAAGCCTGTTGGAAACGCGCCTCCTACCAGGAGGACATGAGGCCTTTACTGTCACACTCTTCAAGAAAGGGGATAGGCTTGACTTAGCCAACTGGCGCCCCATTTCTCTAACAAACACAGACACCAAAATTTTATCCAAAATCATGGCTAACCATTTAGGGACTGTAGCATCTGCCACCATCTCCCCAGAACAATTTGGTTTCATCCCCAGAAGGTCGATTTGGGATAATGTGCACTCAGTGGCTAATGTGTGTCAGTCCACAGCCTCTGGGGCACTTGTATTCTTGGACCAACAAAAGGCCTATGATAGAGTAAACTGGGAATACCTTAGGGCCTGCCTCCATCAATTCCGCCTACCCCCCTGCTTCATTAACTGGGTGATGCTGCTCACGGAATCTGCAACAATGGCAGTGCATGGCCCAGGCTTCCTAATGGAAGTAGTCCGCCCCCAAAGGGGCCTGCGACAAGGGGACCCCCTCAGCCCACTCTTATACAACTTCAGCCTTGACCCACTACTGCGAAATGTGAATGCCCACCTCACTGGGGTCCATGTGCCAGGCCAAACCCCAGTCAAGATGTTGTCATTTGCAGATGATTGCGTAGTGGGGGTGTCTAATAACAAAGATGCACGCGCGCTTGAAGCCCTCATCCAGGAATATTCCCGGGTAAGCAACGCGGCACTGAACGCCTCCAAAACTGAAATCATCCTCCTTGGTTGGTTTCAGAACTGCTGGGCCCCAGCAAGTAGTTCCCAACCCGGCCCATCTGCTCGCCCACGTCCACGCCTTACTAACTCAACACACACCGCTCCACTGGTGCTCCCCTTTGTGCCACGTCCTACCATAGGACAGGTACGCCATCTGGGCGTGTGGATGGAGGCAGGTGGATACGCGTCAGCAGTAATGGAGGGCTGTATACTGGACAACGTGACGAAGCGAATCGCCTCTCTCAGAGCCCACCCTACTACCCTCACTGGCAGGGTTGTTCTTGCCAACTCTATGCTCCTATCCAAAGTCTGGTTTGGAGCCCACGCCATCCCCTTCTCCCCAAGCTTCTTCAAATCCCTGTATGCTTTGCTACAAGGTTGGCTTTGGTCAGGCCGCCCTCCACCAGTACGGCTAGAGGTCATGTTTGGCCCTCATCAACATGGTGGCATGGGCCTACTTGACTTCAAAGCCCATGCCGCCAAGATCCTAGGCACCTGGATTGCGGCCGTTACTGCTCCTACACTCCCATCCCAACACTGGTCCCGCGCGGCCCGCTCCAACTTCTCCCGAGCCTTGGGCCTCAACAATCCATCAAACCCCCACTCCCTGATGAAATACCTCGCATCACACACATCGGCCACAGGTCCTCACGGGACCAAAACCCACTACAAACGAATCCTACTCTCCATGCGAAGCGCAGAGTGGAGAATTCGTATTAGTGGACATACAACCCGAAGAGGCCGCCCCTCTCCTCAGTTCACACAAGAGGTACAGGGGCTACCCATCCATGATGGCGTGATCCCCACATTCGACCCCAAGTCCTATCCAGGGTGGACTACCTGGACATGATGGACATCCCTTATTCCATTGAAACCCAAAAGACTATCTGGAAATACGCACACCATCCTCTGTTGCAGCCTCAAGTCCGCTCCCATGTGTGGCACTGCCTGAGGCGGGTGTATCATACAGCTGAGCGCTCTAATGCTTTACACTCATCCTGTGTCATGTGTGGCCAGTATGTAACGCTGGTCCACCGCCTGGAGAAGTGCCCCACCTCTAAAGTGATATGGCGCGAAGTCCAACGTCTGCTAGGCCAGGATCAAACGCATCCCTTCAGTCTGTCAAGAGATATGTTTGCTTCATCAATGGCCTCCCCCTCCCACCCTCCCTCTGTGCTCTGGTGGTTGCAATCGCCATGTGGATTATCCACACGATTGTCTTGGATGCCATCGCTGGCTCCATCCCCACCCTCCCTGAAGCTGTCCACAGATTCCGGTCTCATTTGGTGGATCACTTTCAAGCGTGGATGTTTGGATATCTCCCACCGCGTCGCCGACAGCTGGTCTCCTCCTGGTTCCCAGTCTGGTTCATCAAATCAGACCCCTTCCTCCACACGTGCTCAATAGTGGCTACGGACCCTTCACACGTTCCCTCCCCCTCCCCATAAGTGGCGTTCCCGCTGGCAACAAGAGATAGCATCGCTTCTCTGGGGTGCCTCCCCTGGTGCTAAGTTTTGTCTCGTCTGAGTCATATTCGGAAGTATCCGTCCCATGGTCAGCCTTCCCCACAATAAATTAAATTAAATCGTCATTCAAAATTAAAGGAATGACATTGTGTAGCTCATGGTGTGTCTTTACTGCGGAGTTCATTGAAATGCAAATGTTGGCTTCCATTAAGTAGCCTTCCCCAATCAGCATGTGAGCTTCCACCATAAATCAATCAGTGAACTCTGTGAGGGTCTCATTTTGGCGGAACCCAATAGTTAAAAACTCCGCCTTTTGCTGTGACATCTTTGCAGTACCCCTGAACAGACAATGCACAGTGTCCTTTACTTCTTGGTAGGTAATGGAGCTAATTGAGGGTAGCAGGTGACTTGGTCAGCACTCCCAACATCTAATGCAGATATCAAAAGTTTAGTATATGCTGATCCAAGGCGCCTCCTTCTGTGAACTCAAAACGTTTAAAGAAGCTGTGGATTTTCCCATTGTGATCAGATGGAGGAAAGTTCTCAATATTTGTCTCCTCATCCTGCTCATAGATGCGACTTTTTAGGGAGAACTGAGGAATGGATCAAGACACATAAGCAGCCTCTCAATAAGGAGCTGGTCCTGCGAAGGGTGGGATGTCTGCTACTTTGGAGGTAGCGTGGCCCTCTGCGGTGGGCAGTACAGCCATCACTTGAGGAAATTGGTGCTCCAATTCATATTCATATCCTGAGCTACCCTCCTGGGTGTAGTAGCTCCGGCCAGCGCTGTATTAAATGTCATATTGTTCCCCTTTATTTCATTCTTCTCCTTCCCAATGAGGGGCTGGGAGGTACTGCAATTTTTGCTCTGCGCAGTGCAGTTGTTCAGTAGTGTCATCTAAGAAATCAGTGAATTGCATGTTTTTGTCCCAGAATTTGCATTTGTCTGGACATGCTGTCAAGCTGGTGCATAACAGCTTTCCATTCTTGAAGAAGTTCATCCTGTTTCTTGAGCACCGCATTAAAGTGAGTTTGAGCTCCTTGTATTCAGCTGGTGCAGTGCTTCAAAAAGATTCCGAGCAAAACAGGCATGATGATACATGGCCAGCAACTAAAGAATCTTATTTTTTAGTGGTTGATCAATGGGCCCCTTGTAGTGAGCACCAAATTTATAAATTTGGGCGGTATCATAGGCATCCTACATAAGGGTTGCGCAGGTCAAACCCACTGAACAACAGACAGATGATATGGGGATCATCAAACCTCTGATCACACTGAAAAATATAGTAAAATAGGAGCAATAGCCCTGACAACACTTTTATTTATATTTAAAAAACACAGTGACTTCTCATTGTTCCACTCTCTCTCACATATTAGTAACCTTTTATTTTTCATTTGCCCAATCTCGCTTATATATCAGCGACTTCAGATGATACCATCCCTTAGCTTAGGATATTCTATTCTGCCAAATCTCATTGGTTTTGGGATGGTATTCTTCAATTCTCTATCGCCTTAGTTTGAGGCGATCTAGATTATATTTGTCAAATGTCAACATCGACTTTTCACCTTATAAGTAGGCGATCCAATAATCCGTTATATCTCATTATCGCCTCTTCTTAAAGCACATAAATACTCATAATTAACATCCTAGTTGATGGATTCTTATAACTTTTCCATAGCTCTTCAGGGCTTATTGTACAGACATAGAATCCCAACAACGGCTTTAGTGTTAAAAAGACGTGTTAACATATAAATGATGACAGCTCAATAACTTAATCACTGAACGGGGGTTTAAATCTGTTCAGCTTACAAAATTTTTAACTCAGGTCAGCCTCAACTTCATTAAATTACTAGAGTTTGGAAAATCTTGAAGTAATTTACCCTGTCAGATTTAAGTGTGCGCTTGCTGGTGCGCCTCAACTTATCATTACTTTCTCCAATGGATGATTCCCCCAATTTTGTTAAAATGATCCTTTGATACCACCCTTCTTTGTCAGTTGTATTTCCTTTAAAAACCCTTTCATTAATTTTATGCTTTTTCCTTATGTTGGATTGGGCAAACCTGTTCACGGACCTTTTCAAGGAGGACTCACGTAATTTTAGCCAATTTTTTGCCTTAAATTACAACAGCATCAGTGTAACCGCTGGTCCGCCCAGGTTCCCTCCATACTGAGGAACTCGTGCACTCTAACCCTGCTCAAAGCTTGGTTATGAACGCCCCTTTGGGGCACAGCCAATCTTTGCTGTTTGTTCGATCTCTATATATGATTACCATGTTAACCATCCTAGTCCTATGTCACTTTAGCTCAAGCACCCTCTGCGGGGCTATCTTCCCATTAATACTGACGATTAGAGCCCTTGAATTGGTCCTGTGCTCCATGGACAACCATGCTGGGATCTGGAGAGTTATAGACACTCCCCTTACAATAAGCTCATCTAATTTTGATGGCTGAATTGAGGTAATTCCACGATTTTTAAACCCTTGGTGAAATGGATAACTGGCAAAGGTGACCACAAAATCAATCTATTGGTAGACCAAGACAACTTGTTGATCTGACAGACATACAGCAGGAGGAGGTGCTCAATTTATATGCAAATATCGGTAAGTATCCACCCAGGATGACCATGATTTGGAAAGTGTATGGAAATTCATTCATAAAGTTGAAACCGAGGAGAATTTGCGATCATAATGAGGCTAAACTAAAGGTCAAGGGTTGCTGCTTTAGTAGTCAAAGAAAAAATAAGCAAACTATTGAAGCATGGACTTCTAGTTCCATCGTTGAGTCCCTGGGTGAGCCCTATCCTGATAATGAAGAAGAAGGGCAGCTCTTGTTGGGTGTGATCAATTATTGGAAGCTAAATAAGATAATGAAGAAGAATTTGTATCCACTACCATGAATTGATGATGCGTTAGATCAATTGGGAAAAGCAAAGTATTTCTCCACAATGGATCTGATATTGGGATATTGGAAAATTGATCTGCCAATGGAAGACCAGGAGAAATGTACAACCATCACCGCACAGGGGCTGTATCAACCAATAAGGATGCCCTAAGGTCTATGTAATGTGCCTGTGACGTTCCAGATGTCCATGGACGCCATTTTAAATTACCTGCAGTTGTCATGCATCCTGGTGTACTTGGACGATATAAATGTGTTCAGTAGAACATTTACTGTCCAATTACACCGCTTGGAAGAAGTCTTCAAGAGACTGTTCGCAGCTACCCTGAATATCAAGCTGAGGATGTACCACTTTCTCAGGAAGAATTGGAATATTTGGGATTCATTATCAACTCTAGTAGACTGCAGCCGCAAGCCCAGAAAATTGAGGCCATAGAGCAAATGGATGTACTGAAAAGTGTCTGATATATACAAGTGTTCCTTGGAATGGTTAGATACTAACAAAGATTTAATATTCGAGGTGGGTCAACCTTGGGACAAACATTTCACACCAAGAATTTTTATAGCCATTACAAGATTTTAAAGTTGAAATACGCACTAGGGTGGAAGCAGTTTTACCTTCCAGGCTAACCACTCTTATACTAACAAAGATTCATATGGGATTTTAGAGAATTGCTGAGCCACTCTTTCATTTGCTGAAGGATATGAAAAAAGGATTTATTTGCTGTAAAGCGGCCCAGAGTTATTTTGATAAATTACGCCGGTATCTGATAGATTCTTCTATATTGAAATAACTAAATTTTAATCAAGATTTTATGGTACATACTGATGCTTCATTAACAGCAATTGGCACCATCCTGAGCCAAGTGGATGAACTCGGGGATGAACATCTTGTATTGAATTTGAGCTGGATTCTATCAGCAGCTGAAATAATTTCACCATAATTGAGCGTTAATGACTTGCAGTAATTTATGCATCTAAACAGTTTTGGATGTTTATCATGGAATGCACTTCAAAGAGGGGATGAACCATTACTCGCTGCGTTGGCTGCACAATTTAAGAGAACTGGATGGATGACTGGCCTGAAGGGCATTAAGGCTACAGGCTTATGATTATGAGATAGTCCACTGAGCGGGAGCTTCTCATCAGAATGCAGATGGCTCATCAATGTTACCAATGGTCCAAGTGGCATAACAGAAATTGGATAAACTATTCCAGAGAATGGTCAAAGGAAAAATTGGGAAAGATCCCTAAGAAATAAAAGGTGCTTGAGAAAGCAATGGAATACACTGAGACCATGGATGGATAAGTTTTCAAGACGATTAATAAAAAATGATTACTATTTTATAAAACTGTCAAAACGAGTGGCTATCGTTCAAGCCATGCATAAGTTAGTCATGCATAGAGACCTAAGGAAGATGATGGATCACATTTTCCAGTACTATTAATGGAAGTCTTTCAACTATGATATAGTAGCTTACCTGGATTGTTGTGTGGAGTGCCAGTTGCACAAGCCTCATAAGAACACGATCAAAATAGACTGGTCCACCCTGGATTTGCCTGGCATACAGTATCAATTAGCGTGATGGGACTATTAACCATGATTACAAGGGGAGTCAAATACATCGTAATTGCGATCAATCATCTGACTAGATGGGTTGAGATAAAGGACCTGGAAAGAGTAGATGCTACAAGCACTGCAAGGTTTATCCTGGATCAAGTATAACTCCATGAATGCCTGCAAGTCTTGTTGAGTGATAATGGAATGAATTTCATGACACATAATCCCAGGATAGAATGAAATAATGGAGAACTGAGGAGTTATGTCAGTATCTTAGCGGCAAGAGATGAACAGACTGGTAGAGCGGGTCAATGGAATGCTGGCTGTGACGCTGAGGAAACTGGTTGCAGGGAGAACTTCCACATGGGAAACGTACCTCAGTTCTGTGACTTTTGCATATAATATAATTCATCATACAGCGACAGGAAAAACGCCATTTACGCTACTATATGGAAAGAAGGCCGCATTACCACCAATTCTATATTCAGTGGTGGAACTAATATTTGGGATGAGTGCTGAGCTGTACCTGATCTTATTGTCAAATATCTTGATTGAGATGCAATCACAAGCATTTGATACGACCTTGAAGAAAAGGATCAAGGCAAAAACGATGAATGATAAGAACAGACTGGCTTTATCAAAAAACAAATAGACTAAAAAGAAGCCTATTGCGATTAGGATGGTTTTGGAAGAAGAAACAAGCTAGGTGATTAATTGTCATGTCCATTTGAGATTATTGCCAAGATGGTGATGACGCCTATTCCATCAAGAACCTCTTGGATGGAAGTATAGTGAATCGAGTAAATGCTAAATATTTAAGGCAGTGGATTGGAGAAAGATAAAATAGGGTGCTCCCAAAGGATTACTGAACCATTGAGATGGTTATGTCCTGATGATTTGGTTAATTACAAAAGAGGGACTGCTGAATCAAAATAGATGGTTAAGTCTTAAAAATAAGACCTCTGAACCTTAGAAAACTAGTAGGCCAGAGTATACCTAGGAACCAGTTTGAAAAAATAAATAAAAAGATGGACCGCTGAACCAAGTGAAGGTCATGTTTCATATAAAAAAGAAGAAGAAAATAAAAGATTGAAAAAAATATAGTAAAAAATATTAAAAATGAACAAAAAGAGATATATCTTTATAATTTGTTATTGGTTATCCTCAACTTGGGGACGACTTCGCCTATGTTGCCTCTTAAGGAGGATGCATCGCAGTAGGAGTGAAAAAATCATCAAAATCTATGTGAGATTGGATGCTAGAAAGAGCTAGACCTACCCAAAGATAAGTTCATTCAGCGGAGGCTGATCCCTGTGAGAACATGACAAAGGGAAAAGAGATGGGAATACTGGTATTTGACAAATGTGATACCCAGATCAATGAGGGAAGCAACAGAACAAGAAGAGGCAGTCAGCAGATAACCCCAAGTAATCCTGATATGGCATTGGAGCCAGAATATTGGCCTTGAGCACTTGCCAATGGGCTTTATCAAGAGCATTGGACATATGAGCTGGCATTGAGCAAGGGATACTGGGCGGATGTTGCTGAATCATGCCCCTGATCAAAGTCATCAGGGGAATGTACCAATGTGATGTGCCTAATCGAGATAGTCATTCAGGAGGTGGATGGCATCCTGCAGATGATGACTATGAGCTTCTAGGAAGTTAAATCATAGTGAGCAATGGAAGCTGGGAGAGGATTGAAGCTTTATTACACAACTAAAAAGAACTTTGCTGGAAAAAACGAAGGGCTTAGGCTACAACGTATTAATCTAGGATGTGTTCGAGATGGAGGGGTTCAGAGATAAGGATAGAGCCTCAGTTACTTGGGTCCTCAATTCTGCATATTGGGGTTTATAAAGTTCACATTTCTGATGGATATTTCAGTTGACAGAGCAGCTGGTTTGTAAAACTGGCTGAGTCAGAAAAAGAAAACAGATGCAAGTCAGATCCATTGAGGAATAATCAATTAAGAGTGGAGGGCATTGCTTCATGAGGTTTGACAATATTTGTAGAGTATCCGCAAATGGAGCCAAATCCAAGAGAGTATTAAAATCAATTTATGAATCAATGACAGAGAGAGGATTGGTCGTGAGTCATTTAAGACAATTGCTAAACTGATTTTGTCAGGGTAAGTGTCATGAAAATGGCAGAAGAAGTTTATACCAGCCTGCCAGTCAGGATGCGTAAGCACCAAAAAGCAAGCTAGAACGCCAGAGGCATTGCTGTACATACGATGTTGTATGGAGCTGGGCATTGGGAAACAATAAATCGTTGGTGTAGGGAAATTGTGAACAGCAACCTGAGAATGAACCAAAACTGAGACAGCCCCAGACACTGATGGTCTTGCTGTGGGGGGTGGTAACACAGGTGTAGTTTCTACAAGGTCGCTGACGGGTGGTTTTGATTCAACTGGGGAGACAAGGAGGCAGATCCTTGCTTAGAGATGGTGGATTTAAGGCCACAAGATCCCAGTATAATGTTGGAGAATGTTTGTAATAACAGGGTTGAATTGCCAGAAGTATCTAGCTCGCTGAATCCACTTGATGAGGGTAGGGGCCATAGTGACCATCAGTACTGGTAAAGCCCATCCAGTATAAGGACTAACAGGCCACCAGAGAAAAGCCATCGGGAATGCAGCCAGAAGGATATCAATAAAATCGAAATTGATAGTTTTTTGGAGGCAAATTTTATTGTAAAAGAAAGTGAAGAAAATTGACCAACAATTTTCTCAGTGCAATGCAACTGATTAAATAGTGGTCGATTGATGTGGGACAAGCCAGGATCAATACCCTTAATTTTGATCTAACTAGCGAATTATTCATGAATAGGGTAGATAAGCTCACTGGGAACTGACATCAAAGAATTTGGTGGCAGGCTGAGTTGCTGTCAGTTTGTCCTCAAATGCCCAAACTGAGGCTTGACTGCATTTCTGATGGTTGGCACGACGGCATCTGGCCCAACGAGCAGTGGGAATCCCCCAGGGTTACCCCATGTAGGGGTGGTCCCAATTGGTTGGGAACGGGTTTGGATGCCCAACCTGCCCATGCCCGGTCACTGGGCCATTCATTTTGGTCAAAAGTGTTGCATTGGCCGCAATGCCCGATTTGCCATAAGGGAGCTTCAAACTTTCATTGATGGTGTCTGATGCTACTACCTGCACGTTGGGGATCATCCCTGACAATTTTGAGAGGGGGTTGATTTTGACAATTGTGGTGTTGGCTGAATCAAAACCGTCAGCAATTCCAGCTATTGAGTCAATCTTTATCCCTTTTTGACTATGTGGAATCCAATCTTTGGTCTTGTTTCCACTTGTTTTTGGACTGATCAACTTCATTTTGGCGACCTTGGTGCAAGATCACCTGATTAGATGTACTAGTTCTGCTGAGGTGAGTGTGGGCACCAAGGAGGGATCCAAAGAGGGAGAGCTGTTACACAGTGCTCATCTACCATGTGGGCGAGGTCACCCTGGGTAACGAAGGGTACAGATACCCTCTTCGGTACCTTCTTACTTGGGAATGGGAAGAGGGCTGGATCAATACACAGGGGATGTTCCCCAGGACTTACAGTAAGATACCATTTCCAGTAGTTCCACAGAAGGACTGGATACGGGAACTTGACTGAGAGTATGAGTCTTAGGGGGACCATAGAAGATTTTTCATCGCGCAGATCAAATCATCAGTTAAAAGAGCCAAACATCTTTATCAGATATAATGTTGAGAAGTTGCTGGTACCAATATTCTAAATTCGACATATGAGCTGGATGAGAGGGGGATGTTAAGCCTTTTATGATAGTTGACATTATGCACTTTGGTATCAATTAAGCTCAAATTTCGGAGAAATTAATCTCAACATTATTGAAATAAGCACTTCAGAGAAGTATTTAAAGTTATATGAGCAAAGAAGTTATGAGAAAATAACAAGAGTGAATATAATTGAGCATTCTTAATTGTGTTATTAAACGAACAATGGTGGCTTTGACCACCTGTCAAGGACAAGGAGGAGGATTTGGAAATTAAGGACTCCAGACTAAGAATTCTAAATATGACAGCAGGTCATATGCCCTGACGGGGGATATGAAACCTGGGACTAGATTTGTCATGAGTAAATCAATCAGCCTGGCATGATAGAGGGTTATGGGAACCATGCTCTGAGGAGGCGGTAGCAAGGAGGAAGAGGAAGCAAAATGCATGAAAGGGTTGTCCTGAGCAGCGTTGAGTGCAGGTCAGCTGTGCTTCACTAGAGCCCAAGAAATAAGTGACCTGGTGTCCAAGGTGCTATACTACTGTCTCAATCCTATTCTCGCTGGAAATCTAGGCAAGAAAGGGATGTGTTAGATTTTTGCCCACATTTTAAGCCGTCTAGATTACCATGGATCACTAGGTGATAATTCCCTATGGCGAGTGAATTGGATATCTGTTGACCCCAATTTAAGATTAATAATGTTCAGGAGATTTTAGGTATTTACCAGGTTCAGATCTGTCAGGGATCAATCTGGGTAAATTCTTAAGATCTCATTGGGCAGAGTTGCGACTAAATGAAGGGCACCTGATAGTTAATTTGATATTTACTATCAGATGTACAAATTGGTATCAGTTGGGTTTCATTACCAACTGATTGGGAATTTAAGGAGCAAGTTGCAAGGTAAATGATGCCACCTGAAACCTGTGAATCAATCAGTTGGTTCACAACCTGCCATAATGGGCAATAAGTCCCATTACCTAAGCAAGTCACTTAAAATTATGATTGGTTTACTGGGATTGAGTGGAAAATGTTAGGGTCACGTTTCCTGACTCTTTCCATTTTAGATCTCAAGGATGTCCAATTAAGGGTTCCTAACCAGAATGGAAGACCATTGCTGGTGAGATGACAAAGGGAAATTCAATGGCAACGGCTGCCGCTTAAGGCTGAGGTCCAACTGTTGGTTGGGCGCCGAATTCCCTCTATAAATTTCCCTGATAATTCACAATAAAAAAGGAGAATATATTAAAATTCATTAAAGGTTTTAGTTCTATTCATCTAGGAAATTATTGCTTGTGTGTTTTAATTGGGGACTCTTTAGTAGGATAAAGAGTAAGGATAGAGGATCCATAGAAGAGAAGATGAGCTTAGATGGGAATTGCTGTAGACTATAAGAGACCAGAGGAAATGCCATAAACTAGGGATCTGAGTGTGGATCAAGTTAGGAGGATAAGGGTATAAATCCCTACTGAAGACATCAAGAGATTTCAAGGTGAAATACAGGCCAAACATTGGACCAGAATTGGTTATCTATTCAACTATGGATAAAGTCTTCATAATATTATCAATCAAATATCATCTTTTATTAAATAAATCAAATTGTGCACAAACCAAACCTGTGCGGTTAATCAATTTAGGGTTTATCTTCTCAAATGATCAGTGAAAGCCCCTAAATTTTAACAGCTTGTTTTGCTGTTATAATGTTTGAAAACTTTGGGACATCATACAATATGTATATAAAAGTTAAAATTCATTAAGAGTATGTACAGCCTTTTTAAACAACTCATCTCCATTGGAGATTACGCCAGCTCCATTCCCAACCAATGTGGTAGGGTAAGGTTGGGGATGTCATTTGGGCTACAGGGAGGATGAAGCCTCTTATCTCTAAATGTGACCTCCAGGAGAAGCTTTGACGTTTTCCATGACTATGTAACTCCTGAATGGCGTCTCCCTACCTCCCATTGTGAAAAGGTCACCCATTGTATGTGAGGCTACAAGTTGCACCCAAACTTGAGGGAGGCAAAGATGGCTCATCTTTTAGTGAGTGGTAATACAACAAATGGATTTGTTTGGCATAATTTTCCTGATAAAAAGTTCTAAGGGAATTTTATTACAGCAATGGTTGCAATCTGTTTTCTCATTAAGGTGAATTTTGAATAAATATGTTTTATGAGTATAATCATAGGTATTTTTATTTTCAGCCAGCCATCAATTCTAGAGTGTATTAATCTTACACGCTTAAATTAATCCAATCCTACTAAATTTTGGTTTACTCTAAACATTGAGGTGGTAATTCCATTGCTCCCAGACTGGAACTCTATTTGTCACATCACCCATAAAACAAATCTACCATTCTTTTGTATATTTTTTTATTTTAAGTTTTGCAATGTTTCCAGCGTATTCAGCAATGTAAGCAAAGACAATAAAACCCCTTGACTCCATTATTAACTTTGTTAGTAATTAAGCAACTCTAAAGGCTCAAATGTGAAGAGATTGGCTTGGCCACTTCACCTCTACTAAATATGTTGAGATTCTGATATGATTGAACAATAAGCCTGAAATAGCTATGGCAGATTGACCATAATCCGCCAACCATCATT